>JAOTRH010130635.1:0-14295 GCA_034768845.1 Heliamphora exappendiculata | reverse complement strand
CTTCAAAATCTAGAGAGAAGGCAGAGAAAGCGGGAGAGAGAAACCAGATCTGGAAATCAAAATATCCCAAAATATCTCCCTGACTGGATATTTATAGAGAATGCCAAAAATCCACTGTGAATGACGCTACTGGAAATGCCAAAAAGCCTAGCCGGCAAGGTTTAGTCGACCGAACTCAAAAAACTCTATTCAGTCGACTGGGCTAAGCCCCTTAGTCAACCGAACTGCTGGGCAGGCATTTTTTTGTGTAAAAACTGATTTTCCAACCTTTAACCAAATCAAACAAGCCTCAGTGGAACCCGAACACATGCCAAAGATGTACCTAACACCTTCCGAAGGTTACGAGATATCTCAAACACTTAATCATTCCAAAATGAATCAGGTCGGGGTCTCACAATTCAGTCCACTGAAAAAGGCTATTGGAATTCAAGAATTTCCTCAAGTCCCTAATCAGTCGACTGAGTCACCCACTTCAGTGGACTGAACCCTCTCTCGGGCAATTAAGTCGACTGAATGTTCGGGAAATGAAACCCTAGCCGACGAAAAATGATTCGCAGCCCCCTGTATAGGCCCAAATCAAACCAAACAAACTTTTCTTTTAAAAAATCACGGACACACACAAGTCCAATAACTTCAAAAAGAAATCATAAAAACACTTTAAAAACCTTTTCGTTCAACCAAACATGATTTAAGAACATTAATCAACCATACATGCATTTTAAAATGGTAAAAACGCATAAAATTCTACGTAGCACCCCTTTAAGACATGAGAGTCTAGGATTTTACCTTGTTGAGTTGAAAACTCGAGGTTTGAACACTGAAGCAAAAACAAAAGTCGTCAAAATAAAATTTCGTCTGGATAAACGCGAAGCCCCCGGCACGGATAACAAGAATTCGCTATTCAAATGCCAAAAACCAAGCACGAGCCCACCAAAAAACTAGAGAGAAGGTGGTGGTTTTGTTTGTAAAGGAAAGAAACTTAGCTAGCAAGTCAAAGGGTTCAAAATATCTAGTTAAGAGCTGATATTTATAGGGCCCACGCAATGTTTTTCAACTTTGCACTACAAGGCTCAACGGTCTCGAGATCCAACCCAATGTGCATATCAAAGCTTAAACATGCATAAAACTCATATAAACATGCTATTGTAAGAGATTAAAGCAATAAACAACATGTCGAACAAACATCACAAAATTAAAAATGAAATCGGGTTTCACTGCTAAATAGATAAATTTACTTTTTTTTCAAACAAGTACAAGTGATAAACATATAATTTTATTTGATTCTTTTAGAAAATGACAAGTGCAAAGATAAATTTATTACTTATGTGAAGCAATAACACATATAGCTGACTTTGCATTCATATTGTAGGTCCTTACTTCAAATATTCAATGAAAATTAGAAGAAAATAAACTCTTAGAGTTCATAAAATTTGAAGATGAAAATAAATCTAAAGATGGAGATGAGGCACAACATGCTGACTTCTTTACTAAGTAAGATAACGATAAACCATCAGTCCAAGAACAGAACACAAGAATTATAGTCCTTTTATTGCGATTAGAAAATGCATTTTTGATAATGGAGAACAAAAATTTGAAGGAACTACTAAATGACACTACAACCCCAATTACAATATGAGGAAAGACTTTCATAATTGAGATGTTAAATGAGCTTGTCCAAAGAAATGGAGCTGCATTTGAGAAATTAAAGAAGATGGAAAAAGATTTAAATGACAAGATCCGTAAGACTTACAAAATGAAAGAAACAATTGAACAAGTCCATGCTGACAACCAAAAATTGATTGAACAAATTGTAGAACTTTCTGTGACAAAGTAATACAGAAATTGGTTAAGGAAATGGACATAGCGACAGTGAAAGAAATGATACAAGAAGTGAAGATAGAGAATCAAAAGTTGGTTGATCAAATATAAGAAAATTTTATACATGAAGTTACAAAGAAAATTGTAGAGTAACGAGAAATTGAGAAGTTGGAAGAAACTGCCAAGGCATTTGAGTAAGAAAAAGAAGAAAAGATAGAAGAGTGCAAATAAAAAATCAAAAGTTGGTTGACGAAATAGAGGAAATCTTTGTGCATGAAGTTACACAGAAAGTTATAGAGCAGCCAAAAATTGAAAAGTTGAAAGAAACTGCCATGGCACGTGAGTAGAAAAAAGAAGAACTGATTGAGCAAATAGAAGTAATGTCACCAAAATCACACAAGACTTCGAAGCCACAAAATAGAAAAAAGAAAAGGCTGAAGCAGGTCCATCATTTATGGTAACAAGACTGAAGAAAAAAAAATGACAGATAAACAGCTTCCAAACTTTCATTATCCTCAACTTAGAAAAGGTAGGAAGAGAAAGACTGAAAAAGATGGAGATCCAGAAGTAGTCCAAGTCCAACAACACGATCCTCAATAGAAAATTGTTAAAGATGTTAGGGTTGGTATACTGAAAACTATGTTTCTAGTATTTAATTTTATTTTAATAAAATTAATTTTTTATTTTATAAGAATCTTTATGAGCAATGTATGCGTATCATTTCTTTAATGTTATACATGGATGTCTGATATTATGTATAGTATTTAATTTGGTGTGTAGAGTACGGCTTGCACACAGAAGATAAGATTTTAGGTTCTTGTAGAATATAAGTTTTATGTTCACAGTTTAGATGGAAATAGATATACCATCAATACAACTGTAGCACAGAGTTTTAGTAGGCCTGTCTTGGTTATGAAGAACAGATAATAGCGTTGTCTATTATTCCAACTCTCTGTGCTAGTACACTTTGTGTATATTGAACGTGATATTTGGGATAATTAATTTTATACTGACTATATAAATTAATTCACACATCAAGGTTATTATGAATAGTACTTATCCTCTTAATCCAAAAATAATTATTGATTTGCATATATTTAATACTCGTTGTTTTGATTTATTAGATGGTACGATCTTATATAGATCTATATTCCCGGTGAATTGGATAACGATATTATTGATATAACAAATATTAATTATTGACGGAATGCACGTCCCGAAAGATTGGGATTGACGATACCCCCTTAAGGAAGTTTATAAGTTTTGATCAAACCAAACCCTGCAGGTAGATTTAATTATCCGGCGGTCAAATAAGTTAAACGGAAGGGCTTAAGGAATATCAAAATGCCGATTAAATTAAATTGTTAGTAATAAAATTTAATTAGCGGGTATCAAAAATCTTAATGTTGGGAGAAATGGTAATCATTTAATAATAGGAGCTCAATGCTATATGGTCTTGAGATTATGGGTCAGAGTGCAATTATAGTTTTTAGTTGTGTGAACTGTAATTCAGTATTTTATGAAAATTACAAAAATCGCAACTAGTTTTCTATAATTGCAGATACCGCTATGAGGTTTGCTTAGTTGCAGAAACCACTGATACGTGTCCGTGCTCCACTGGAAGTCTTACTCATAATTACTCCACAGGTTCCTATTGTAGCCCTATATATACGCGGGTAGGCTGAATCAATTTCATAACTTGTCTTTTGAGACTAAAGCTGTCCTGGTTCTATAGATACGATTTCTCATAAGATTATAGCCCACACTATATCCAGGAATCGCACAAGGGAATACAGTAGAAGATCTGACAGGAGCTTCAACTCAAATTCAAATTGTAGTTGAAGATTCGACCTGTAAAAAGGTATTCTTTTAAATTAACTTTGGATGCACGAATTTTATTTTGATCGTTCGTCATCAAAAGTTTTATCTGGAGCCCGTTTTGGCGATTGCCCGTCCAGTTATTTTTTTCGTTAATCGTTTGCAAAAATAAAGATCTTATTAGTCTTGCCTCCAACAATTGTTATCAGAGCCGTTTTATTTTTTATTTTCAGTTATCACTACAGGGTAGTTTTAGAACCGTTGCTAACTTTGTTTTGCAGGCGTTCTAATTTCGATTTTATTATCATTATTTATTTTTTCATGTTTGATTGAATGGTGCGAATGATGATTATTTTTTTTAATCATGGGAGTTGACCGTGATAGATTGAATGCGAGCATTCAGAACATAGGATCGATGTAATAGCTAACTTTATGTTTTTAAATATCTGTTTAGATTATTTATGTCACGCCCAAAACTCCGAGTCATGCGAAAAGCCATCGAACATCATCAAACCGTCCCAACATAAAAAGGGATTTAAAATTGAAAAGCCAAAATGAGGCTAAAACCTTTGAAAAACGTACTACGGAGGGTTTATCCAATTTGAAAGAGTAGCCAAGAGACAATGGTCACGGTCCACAAGCCAAACCCCCTTTTTGTTTTTAAAAGAAAATTGACTTTTTGGGTTAAAAAAATCCTTTCAAAAAGATATGGAACCCGTTCTAAAATTTTCCTTGACTACGAGAGTTTAAATTAATCATAAACCATTTGAAAAGCATTACACCCAGCATTGAAAAACGTAGTAAGAAACTACGGAAAACAACAACTGACCCAAAGTTCTCTCGAAAGCATTAAACATGCGTACATCCATAAGAACTATATACATATTACAACAAGTTATACTGAAACATGAAACATATACAAGAAGGTATAAACTACCTCACAAAGACCAAACAACGGGGTCTTGTCAACAGCCAGCTCCGGGCACCTCAAGGTCACCCACATGATCACGTCTACCTGAAAAACATTTTACAAAAAAATCTCACACTGTGAGCTGAAACTCAATAGGAACAGACTATAAAGCTGTAAAGCAGGTTATGCAATCATATGCATACGGACTTAACCATTGGATTCAAAAAGGTTTTCCTTCCAAAATCATAATTTTTTCGTCAGGCTAACACGGGCCTCAAAAAGGTTTTCTTTCATAAAATTCCTCATTTCCAACCTTAAAACCATGCATATCATCCTTACAGATATCATGCCACAGTTAAGGGAAAGCAGTAATCAAAAACTTGATTTTGTTCACCCGAATCACACAACCGGGATTAAAATTTTATTTTTCCACTCAGAACACACAATCGAGGAAAAATATATAAATACAATCCAATCATGAGTCTCAAAAAGGTTTTATCTCACAAAACCCCACATTTTTCATCTTTCAAACTATGCATATCATCCTAACAGATATCATGCCACAGTTAAGGAAAAACTGTAAATAAACAGTAAGTTCCACCCAGGCCACTCAGCCGAGGAGAAAGATAAAATGCAATCCTATGTACCGACTCTGCCACACAAACAAAGGTAACAACTATAGACTCCTGCCCATTATCCTAGTCCTGAACCACTTAAGGCCTACTAGGTAATGACAAGTTTTATACGGAGCTACAACAATAAAGCCACTCACGGGGCAACAGACTCCTATACGAATTTTCACGACTAATGGACGAAGTATAACCAAACCACGTTTACGGGGATTAACCCGAGGGACTGTAGCGAACCCACTCTGCGCACGTTGTTGGACTTCCACCAAGGAGCAATAAAAGCCCAACTCAAAACCACACTGTGTCACGGTACATCTATGGAGAACATTTAAAAACCCACCGTAACTCAACTATGAAAACCCATAAAACAGTTTATATAACACATGTATAAAAGAGATCCAATCTATCGACTTGGAGATCTAAAACCATTTCCAACGAAACGTTTAAAGAATGAGACTCACCCCCGCGGGTTAGCTCTAAACCTTGAAAAATACATTTTTTCACCATTTTCACAAAACACCTCGTTTTCAAATCTCCTTTTAAAAACTACGGATACCACGCATCCGAAACATGTATACAACCAAGAAAAGGCGTAAAAACCCATTTTTACCAAAAACCAAGGTTTACACATGAAAATCACATTTGATATATTTTTTACCGGGTGAAAACACATATAATCACATATATCACCCTTATACAGCAGTAGGGTCTAGAATCCTACCTTGGTGAGCCAAACCTCGACGAAACGTAATTCTGTCCGGATGAACGCGAAGCTCCCGGCACCAACATCAAGGATCCAATGTCAGTTTGCTGAAAATCGAGCCTCAGGCCCATCAAAATCTAGAGAGAAGGCAGAGAGAACTGAAACTTAGCTTAGAAGTAATGAATTTCCAAAATATCTCAACCCATGGATATTTATAGAACACGGAAATTTCCACTGTCCAGTGGACCAAACCCCCATGTCCAGTCAACCGAACTCAAAATTCTTGGTCCAGTCCACTAGGCCAAGCCCTCCAGTCGATCGAACTGCTAGGCAGTGTGTTTTTCTATGTCAAACTAGTTTTTCAGCTTTAAACCAAGCCAAACAAGTCTCTTTCGAACCCGAACAAGCGTAAAAGATATACCATAAACACCATTAAGGTTATGAGATAACTCGAATTTCATTAACACTTAAACATTCCCAAAATAACATGGCTCGGGGTCTCACAACTCTACCCCTCTTAAAGAAATTTGATTCTCGAAATTCAACACCAAAACTCAAACCAATCACTGTGCCACAACCATCAGCAATCTCATATGCAAACCTAGCAACACTGTACAACAGCATAAATGCTCAAGCAGCTGAAATTTCCAGCATGCCGTCACACGAGGTAAACACGACTTGAAGATTCGATCTCCACACAAACTGCCCACACGTGCAAGTCCCATTGACACAACTGTCATCCATGAGACATCCATAAACACCGGATCAAGATCCAACTCACACTGTCAAACCTCGAAACATAACTCTCGCCAAACACAAACTGTCCAACGACAAATGCATCATACGAAACCAATCACCTTGGTACTCGATTCCAAATACTCTCTATGCCCAAACATAGAGACCACCACTCCTTCGTTTCTACACAGCCACAAACTGGCTCAATCACACCTCACAATGCACATCAAGGACTATCTCTGCGAGTCCAAACACATGATGTCGAACGCTGACATCGATCACTTGAAGTTACATACTACACGCACAAATTTTACTCAAGTTCTAACGCTCACCGAATGTCCACTGACTTTGATACCACATCATTGCCCTGCTGATGCTAATCAATGCCATTATGAAGCTGACACAACGCCCATCCATGAGCCACAACACAAACACCCGACTCCAGAGAGAAGCTCACTTACTCACCAGGAATACCAAAGAACATATCTCATCACAACCATCATCTCACTCCGGAGAAACACTAAGTGATATGTCCCAAACAAGGCACCACCTAACCAAACATCAATTTGGCATCACAGCCTCAAAGTCACCTGATCCAAACGAGTCACTTAACCAAACACATCATGCAGATAGAATATCTCATAGGTATCCAAAACTTATATAAAACCAACCATGTTACTCGTGCAACAGCACGTCACTACACCTACCACAGTTGATAATCACTCATCGACTATGAGAACTCTGAATAGCTCGAAACTCCAAACAAGACCCGAATCCAGACTTAAGAAAGTCTACCAGAAACTCACCATGTGAATATCATAGCCGCACTGTTCTGACGAAATTCCTGCTCTACCATGAGCTAGAAGGTCAACCATACACACAACCCAAAATAAGCCGCATACAGCAGTTAACGATTCTTAGCTAATCACTATAAGAGAAACTCTGCATCTCAACACCAACTTCCTTGTCAACCAGGACAAACACAAGCAGTCCTAGTCCACCAACCGGACTTCACAGAGTATATAACTCAAAATGATACAAAATAAGACACACTGCCTAGGTTACCACGACCTATCATGTTTACCACACTCATATGTACTCCTTTACGGTCTTCCACCGTGGGATAATACTAGCCCCATCGTGCGGTTCCTTTTAGTCGCCAACCGCGAAAGTAATCGGATCCCAGGTCATACACACAGACACTCCACATCGTAGAAGGAACACAGCTAGGCGTAACAGCTAAACGCACATACTCATCAACCGTCTGCTGAAACCACGGAGAATCGATCTCACCAGCATCCGATCCCGACGATACAAGTTTCTG
Source organism: Heliamphora exappendiculata (assembly GCA_034768845.1). Lineage (NCBI taxonomy): Eukaryota > Viridiplantae > Streptophyta > Magnoliopsida > Ericales > Sarraceniaceae > Heliamphora > Heliamphora exappendiculata. The sequence goes on along the minus strand of JAOTRH010130635.1, from coordinate 6,358 downwards.
AGTCACTACTCCAAGGGTCATAATATGGATACCAAATCCACAGAGAGTCTTAAAGCACAACCAAAACCTGAATCGATCAAAAACCTGACATCTCCATCCAACAAGGATGAAATAACTCACATCAGACAACCGTCCATAGGAAAACTCTCTCTCCGTCTGGAGGGAAGAAAAGGGTCAACAAAACCCACAACCCAATCTCGGCGTACTCCCAGTGCTCATCAACACTTGGCCTCTCAAGAACCTTGTAAATCTTTTCTTGAAGCCACATCAACCACAGTCGAACAGTCGCCGTACGGTACTCAAACCATCTGCTACACCAAGCTTTCAACTCTTCGACGTCATTCGCACACATACAAATATCATCAATCTGCGCACTTTGCACAACACATCCCATGGGTTTACAAGCTCATCACTAAGCGTGCACGGAGATACACGTCAACATTCCATCGCGTCAAAACCTCACTCCACAAGGTTACACTTACTTACCTAACTCCTACTAAGAAAATTATAACCACTTCACGGCTTCGAGCCCACTGCCCACGCAACGCACATAGAAAGCGCACGGCACCATACAAAGGAAACCCAATCCTAAGACCCTTCATCTAGAGTTACCAAGAACTCCCTTAACCATGTAAACACCTTCTGCAATTTTGCTCTCAAAGCACACATCAATCACAGGCATCGTAACCCATGATTTCTCACATATCGTCTCAGGCTAGCCAAATCACATGGTACAGTACTGAACCTTATTACTCCGCACTTTGTTCCCATGGGCAAACAACATACCCATCTCTGAACACAAGGTTGAACACAAACAACCTCCAGACATATCACACTCAGGATATGCTATCTCAGGACAAGCTAACCATGCACACTCCGCATGGTTCTCAAACACTATCTCCTTATCACTAGGATAACGATCAAACCATAAACCTGTGTTCTCATAGGGATCCCACGAAACTGCTACTCGTCGCGTGTTAGAATCGTAACCCGAACCCTTACTCATTCCAACACTGTTACGACCCATACTCTTCCGAGCATATCTGCACCTCATACTCATCCCCATAATCTTGAGCTCACTCACTTAGGACTCAATTCTTAGACCTCAAGAAGGTATACCACATCCAGGGTTATCAGATTACCCAGACTAGCAACATCATCCTCAGATGCTAACCTGGCTACCATCAACAACCTACTTACCACCATCGACATCCTGACTACCAGGGAATATCTCCAGAACCACACATTCTGCTATCTCAACACACGCACGGCCAAGGATTATCACGCTCCCATCCACTATGTTCCCGTCTATACTCCATCCTAAGTACACGGCTCATGACATAGCATAGCTCAAGATGTCCCTAACCCATCACACGGCCAAAACCACGTACATCAACCTTATTCGAAAGGAATTAGCACGATCCACAGATCTAGTCATAACGACTGATTCCCAGGGTCTCCAACACCCCATCACCCCTACTCACAAGGCTTATTCTTAACACAACTTTAACCTCCCAAAGCATACTCTCAGAGGAGTCACTGTTCATAAAGACATTCAAGAGTTCACCAACCGAGGCCAACCCCACACGGTTAAACCCAACTTACCGACGAGTGTCACAATACACCAAGCGATCGACGCTCAACCCATGACCATACCTCTATAATTGATAGCAATCGAGTCGCACATCCAAGACCTAAACCACAGTCTCATTGTCTCGATGGGTGTGCAGGTTATATAAATAAAACATAAAACACGACAACCTAAGGTCGATCTATCATGTTATTCCTGACACATACCACATAATTATGCTAACACATAGCCACAACGATTATGTAGACATAACACCGATACCGAGGAGAATCGACAAGAATAATGCGTCATTTTGGACAACCAACTTAGATTCCCCGCTAGAAATCATGTCAGCTAAACGCGTTTCTAACTTGGCTCCCAAGTTTGTTAATTCAAACGCCCAAAGGCAAGACTAATCAATCTTAAGGTCCAACCTCCATACTCACATATACACATCAAACTAACATGTTCGTGCTAAAACATAAACACATGCAACTAAGCACACACACATCTTTCCTCACAAGGTAACGCACCCTCGTCCCACAGCTCATAGGTATTCGAACCCCAGAACTCTAATACAAAGTTGTCACGCCCTAAACTCTGGGTCACATTAAAAGCCACCGAACATCATCAAACCATCCCAACACAAAAAGGAATTTAAAACTGAAAAGTTGAAACAAGGCTAAAACCTTTAGAAAATGTACTACCGAGGATTTATCCAATTTGAAAGTGTATCCAAGAGACTACGGTCACGGTCAACAAGCCAAACCCCCTTCTTTTTTTTTAAAGTAACTTTTTGGGTAAACAAAAATCCTTTCAAAAAGATGTGGAACCCGTTCTAAAATTTTTCTCGAGTACAAGAGTTTAAATGAAGTATAAACCATTTAAAAAGCATTACACCTAGCATTGAAAAATGTAGTAAGAAACTACGAAAAATAACAACCAACCCAAGGTTCTCTCGAAAGCATTAAACATGCATACATCCATAAGAACTATATACGCATTACAACATGTTATACTCAAACATAAAACATATACAGCAAGGTATAAATTACCTAACAAAGACCAAACAACAGGGTTTTGTCAACAGTCACCTCTGGGCACATCAAGGTCACCCACAAGACCACGTCTACCTGAAAAAGGTTTTACAATAAAATCCCACACCGTGAGCCGAAGCCCAATAGGAACAGACTATAAAACTGTAAAGCAGGTTATGCAATCATAGGCATATGGACTCAACCACTGGAGTCAAAAATGTTTTCCTTTCAAAACTACAAGTTTTTCGTCAGGCCAACACGAGCCCCAAAAAGGTTTTCTTTCATAAAATCTCTCATTTTCAACCTTAAAATCATGCATATCACTCTCACAGATATCGTGCCACAGTTAAGGGAAAGTAGTAATCAAAAACTTGATTTTGTTCACCCGGATCACACAATTGGGATTAAAATGTTATTTTTTCACTCGAAACACACAACTGAGGAAAAAGATATAAATGAAATTCTATCATGAGTCTCAAAAAGGTTTTATCTCACAAAACTCCACATTTTTCATCCTTTAAACTATGCATATCATCCTAACAGATATCATGCCATAGTTAAGGAAAAAATGTAAATAAACAGTAAGCTCCACTCAGGCCACTCAGCCGAGGAGAAAGATAAAATGCAATCCTATGTGCTGACTCTGCCACACAGATAAAGATAACAACTATGGACTCCAGCCCATTACCCTAGTCCTGAACCAATTAAGGCCTGCTAGGTAATGACAAGTTCTATACGGAGCTACAATAATAAAATAACTCACGGGGCAACAGACTTCTTTATAAATTTTCACGACCGATGGACAAAGTATAACCAAACCATGTTTACGAGGATTAACTCAAGGGACCGTAGCGAACCTACTCTGCGCACATTTTTAGACTTTCACCAAAGAGCAATAAAAGCCCAACTCAAAATCACACACTGTCACGGTACATCTATAGAGAACATTTAAAAACCCACCATAGCTCAACTACGAAAACCCGTAAAATAATTTATACAACATATGTATAAAAGAGATCCAATCCATCGACATAGAGATCTAAAACCATTTCTAACAAAACATTTAAAGGATGAGACGCAACCCCGCGGGTTAGCTCCAAACCTCCAAAAATACGTTTTCTCACCATTTTCACAAAACACCTCGTTTTCAAACCTCCTTTTGAAAATTACGGATACCACGCATCCGAAACATGTATACAACCAAGAAAAGGCGTAAAAATCCACTTTCACCCAAAACTAAGGTTTACACATGAAAATCACATTTGATATATTTTCTACCCGGTAAAAAGACATATAATCACATATATCTCCCTTACACAGCAGTAGGGTCTAGAATCCTACCTTGGTGAGCTAAAACTCGACGCCTTAAAAATTGAACCTTGACGAAACAAAATTCTGTCCAAATCGAGCCCCGGCACCAACATCAAGAATCCACTGTCAGTTTGTTGAAAATCGAGCCCCGGGCCTACCAAAATCTAGAGAGAAGGCAAAGAGAATCGAAACTTAGCTTAGAAGTAATGAATTTTCAAAATATCTCAACTCCTGAATATTTATAGAACACGAAAATTTTCACTGTCCAGTCGATCGAATCCCCATGTCCAGTCGACCGAACTCAAAATTCTCGGTCTAGTCAACTAGGCCAAGCCCTCAAGTCGACCAAACTGCTGGGTAGTGTGTTTTTCTGCGTCAAATTAGTTTTTCAGCTTTAAACCAAGCCAAACAAGCCTCTTCCGAACCCAAACAAGCATAAAAGATATACCAGAAACATCATTAAGGTTTTGAGATAACTCGAATTTTATTAACACTTAAATATTCCCAAAATAACATGGGTAAGGGTCTCACAATTTAAGAACAGATTGAACATGTCTAAGAATATGAAGAACGGAGGCGGCACCAGCGGTAGTTCGGATTTTAACGTACCACAGATCGCGGTAAGGTTTTAATGGTTTTAAATAATTTTTTTAGTGAATTTTTTTGCAGTATTTATGTATAAAAAATAGCATAAAAAGTAAGTCAAAAAAAGTAAGGAAAAATCACCAAAATAGCCAGGTTCCGGTGGCTTTGCTTGCGACGGTTCGGTGGCAGCGTTTATGATTTTTGGGCCATTTTTGGAACTAATTTTTGGGAAGATTTCAAAACATAAAATATCAGTAAAAAAATACCTCAAAATATTGTCACAAACTAGAAAATAACTGGGTCAAACAGTGTATTAAAAAAGAAAAACACAGCAGCGGTTTTTTTTGCGACGGCGGCGCTACAGCAGTAGCTTCTAGGCAGTTTTCTGATAGTTTTCTCGGCTGTTTCAAGCATATTTATTGACAGAAAAATTTTAATTTTGAAGAGTTTTTCAACGATATAAAGCTCATCGAAAACAGAGCCCGAATGAGGTAGAGGCAAGGCAGCGCCGGCGGTAGCTGGTGGTGGTTCGGCGATTTCTCTCTCTTGGGTTACTTTGTGTTGATTCTTTGATGTATATGAGACTGATATAATATATCAGTATATATCAGATAATTTCAAGAAAGCCTGATGCAATCAGAACACTCTATAAAAGGCGAACAGGGATTGAAACAGCTGACTCTCTAAGAGAGACTGAAACACCTCAGTATTTTACTTGGATCATAAAATCAATATATATGCATATCATGTTTATATATATATATATGAACCGCGTGGATGATTGCATATCTATTTTATTTATCTTGTTAATTTAATTAATTTATAAATTCTGTTTTAATTAAAATATTTTGTAATAAAAAATAAAATAAAAATTTTTAAATTAATTTTAATTAAATAAATTTTTTTTAGATATTTTATTTTTTTACAAAATATCACGTTTAAGATGATTTTTTTAAAAAATTAGATATCTTGGAATAACGTGAAAAGTAATTTCAGATTTTGAATTAATTAAATAGAAAAATATTTAATCAAAATAAATTATTATGTTTTAAAAAATGTGAAACAAAAAATAAAATAAATAAATATCTTTAATCACTACCTTAGCTGAAAAACTAAAAAAAAATTGTGCATTTATTAAATTTTATTTTTTACGCATTTAAACACAAAAGCTAGTTTGATAAATTAAAATATTTAGAATTGTGTACACGAAAAGATGCTTGATTCTTTCAGATTGTGTGAATTTTAAAATTAATAAATTTATTTTAAATAAACAAATTTGTATAACTCTAAAAAATATTTTAAAAATTTAAGTGGGAGAAAAAATTTGTTCACAGATAAATTCCGTTGTTTCCATCACCAGTTTGTAGGCGATGCAATTAAAACATGCGTATTGGTAATAAGGCCTTCCTCCCCATTAAACAGATTAATTGCGGTATCGCCAGTATAAATTTTATTTAAGGATAATTTTGAATAATTGTTAGTGTTGATCACTTATCCATTTGAAGAGTTCATTGCAAAGCGATTGATTTGGGATTAGGTGATGGTTAACACTTAGTTGTATATAATAGTATCATCTCCATATGAGTCACTGCTATTATATACTGGATCAAAACTATATTATCTATTTAATTTTACTTGGCATGGTCAGCTACCTAGATAGTAAAATTAAAAAAAATTGATCTGTTTGGTCTTATAAAGGATAGTAGACGTCCTCTCATCGAGGCATGTTATTCTCAGGTTATCAGGTTGCTGGCGAATTAGTTTTAAAATGGTAGAGGGAACCAAATTAAAATAAATTTAAAGTTTTGCTCATCATAATTAACGGTTTGTTGAATAAATATGTAATTTGGATATA
>JAOTRH010130605.1:2258-14296 GCA_034768845.1 Heliamphora exappendiculata | reverse complement strand
GAGAGAGAGAGAGAGAGATTCTCATGATTGAAGGAGCACATCCGACGAGAGAGTAAAGAGAAAAATACATAACCAAAGATGGAATTTTCATAATTCATCAATCCATGGAGCTACATGCCGTCAAAAGTTACGACAACTATAGACAATCTGAAAACCTCCACTCCCTTCATCCAATTTGGCCCCATAAACCAAGTTGCCAAGGTGTAATATAACTTGACTGAAAGTTCATATTCTTTTTGGGATTAAATCCACATCCAAAAAATTAAATTAGAGATCCCTCCGAAATGAACCTCAGTTAGAACTTGGAACAAGAATTTAGGCAGAAAAGTGACAAACCTTGTAATCTTAGCTTAAAGAGAATAAAACTGTGAATAGAGATACTCCCTAATCTTATAATACTCCTCAGATAGGGGGCCTTCAATAATGATCTGCTGAATACCTGCACCACTACCCTGCACAACACCGTTTTCCACTGTCAAACAGACATTCTGTTGAAGGTCCTTTCTGCAGCAATTCATGCATCTTTGCTAGGAGGCGTATATTGCACGATGCCTGACCCTTTTATAATAGGTTGCAGCCCCCAATAAAAGTTGAATAATCCTTCTCTAATTTAAACCAAAAGAAAAAAGAATGACGAAACGACCCGAGAAATTGCTCACCTTCTGGCTTGCATCTCCTACCTTGCGTAGCGTCACGTACTCCCCACACCGCAAGGCTCCACCAGCGAATTCGACCTGAAAGGATATATTGTTAGGAGTTCCAACGTGAAGCACTGTTGGTTTCACTGTTTGTTTTTACTGAATTTTTTTCAACTTTAGCCCAAACTTTTATTCTTTTTAGATTTTTCTCATCGTGATAAATCAAAAAAGTAAAATGCTTATACCAAAAAATGGAAAAAGTTCAGAAAAGCCAAAAATAAATTGTTTTTAGCCAAAATACAGCTTGTTTTCATCTTTTGTTCACTTTTTTTTTAGCATTCGTTAAAGGTTTTTTACTTCTTAGATTCCTCACAATAAGAGAAGTCAAGAAAATAAAAAAACTTGAACACAAATGCCTTTTTTTTTTAATCAAAAAAGACAAAAATAAGCTATCTATAAGAAGCTTTTCCAAACAACCATTAACGGATTAACCTATGAAGTTAGTGCTTGAAATATGAATGATAGTGTCATTTGTAGGGTGGCATTTCACATCACCACCAAGCAAGAGTTGGATTGATGCGGGAAAAGTTTTCTTCGGGTAAGAGAGGCGCCAAATGCTTATCGTTGAGAATATTAACGAGAGAGTAAAAGGAGAGAAAATCTCGACTTGAAACAATAATTATTTTTAAAGAAAAAAAGAAGACAAGTGTACCTGCACTCCTTTGCTGGCAAGAAACTGCTTGAAATCTGCCATTTTTATATCACCAACAAAAACCGACTTATGTGGTGGAGGTGGAGTTGAGAGAGGAAGCAAAGACAGCATCCCACTCTCTGTCTTTCCCACTTCAGCATCAACCCAAGCTATTTCATAATCTCCAAGCTGAGAGAGAGAGAGAGAGAGAGAGAGGATTTGAGAGTATTTCTTGCTTTCAAAACTTCACTTCTCAAACAGAAGATATAACTTGAGTTAACCGTGAAACTACATCATCCAGCTTTGGAAAAACCAATTAACCAACCAATGTGCTTGTTGCTTTGTTAATAGAAGGATTGAAAAAACTACCGTGTCCAAGTAGACCAGCCAAAGTGAAAACATTGTTAGCCAAAGTGAAAACATTCACAATACACACACCAATTCCTAACTGACCACAACATATACCAAAGACTGCGACCTAAGTGGGACCAGCCATTCCACAAGTCCAATATAAGCCACAAGAAGCAATTCCTATAAGATAAGTAACTCTCTATTGCAGCCATTGTTCAGACTATGTTTCTTCAATTCTTTGTTTCCCTTTAGAAAATAGATCAGTAAATCACCCCCCAAAAATACAAAACACGAAGTATAATTGTATGGTTGTGATACATTAACCTCAGAGAAGCTGCAATGTGTACCTTCTTAAAGAGCACATTACTCATGAACTTCTCAGAAAGTTGCACCTACATTGCATGTAAGGAGGAAAAAAATAAGGCCCCATTTCAAATTATTGACCAGCAAAGATGTCCAGTTTGTCTCAAGCTATACCTTATAAGCACATAAATCTGAGGTGACATCAATTGTTTCTTCAATTTGGGGAGCATATACATGGGGACAAACATGTTTTAAGCAGTGTTGCTTCAAATGTTCAGTGGCCTCCGCCGATCCATGCACCAAGACCTCGAAAAGAGAACACTCCATACAATGAGATTCCCATGAAATAAATCTTTTTCGACAATGAGGTCTGCTAGAGCATCTCCAAAAGTCATCCAGCAATAGTTTGTTATCCATCAAGTTAAATTTGGCACGATGGGAGCATCGTTATTGACTTCTTTATACTATAATGCCCCACAAAAACACTACATTATGTATTTCTTTTTTAAAAAAAATATATTACTACAGTTAAATTAATAAATAAACTTTTTAAGCATAAAACATCCTATGAAGCCAGTTTTAATTCATATTACGCATTTACTATTCGACTTTGCCCTTCTTTAATAACCACATGAGTTCAATGGGATCATTCAAAGTAAACAATGAAGTTTAGAAAATAAAAATAAAAAATCATATGGTGGTGGGCAAATGATCTCAGATATTTAAAGTTTTTTAAATATTAATTATAAAATACCAATCTGATTTTCCAACATATTTTTTTCCTGTATATTACCTGAATATAATTAATACAAAAAGAAGTGGTAGAAGGAACAAGCTCAAGTCCATGTTTACCTGAATGTAATTGACAGACGACTGACTTTATGGAATAACAGTCATCACATTTTCTTTTTACTCTATATTAAGTAGAATGAGCAGGCTCAAGCCCATGTTGACCTGAATGTATTCGACCGAGATGATGCATAGAAAACTATGGTAGGAGGTGCCATAACATGTATTAGACAGCAAAAAGCGATCTTTCTAAAACTGTTCAGCCACAACTCTGATCTATAGCATACAAAACTTATCTATTGATATTCCTAATCTTAGTATGGACATGAAAATGGGCACGAAAAGCAACAGACATGCTCAATTTCAAAAAAAAATGCAAGACGCAACATATTAAAAATTTATTTTTTAATATATTTATTATATATCAAATATATGAATAATATATTAAAAAAAAAAAGACATATAGCAAACCACCAATGAAATTTTAAAAAATCATATCTTTCATCTTATAAATGCTTCATAGCATATTTAGTCTACATAAATTGTGTTTCGAAAAATGCAAAACATTATTTTTATGAAGAGACTCATCAAATAGGGCATGTTCAGAGGGTTCAAAAAGTGTCGGGAAAGTGTGTGATATTATAAATTAAGTTTTTTAATCAAGAAACATTTAATTAGTGTCGGACATGCTTTTAATAGGGCCCGAAAAGTTTCGGTGTTCAACACGTAGAAGTGTCCGTGCTTCTTAGTTCTTAACAATAACTTCACAAGAGAAAAGAAGATCAATACGAGCTTTAAAGGAGCCACGTGGGCAAGAATTGATTTCATTGAGCGGCCATCAGAACGGCCCTCAAAATCCATGTAACCCAATGAACACTTCACTTGCACCTGAAATAGAAATAAAAGATAGCTAATGTCAATTGCAACTTCAGCTAATAGAAACACTGCAGGTTTAAGCCACACACAAAAAAAAAGGTACAACAATGATGCTGAGGTTTGATAAAGGAACTGGGAGGTGACTAAGCGAGCAATTAACCCGTGCAGCACATAAACTATTTGAAAGCATTAAGATGATGAGTTTGGAGACAAATGAATACCCAGATTTAGAAATTGGGATAGACAACAGGGTGGAGGTAAACCCATCGAAGAAGTCCCCATGTGGCAAAAAGTGAAATGAATGGCAAGCTGCAAATTATATTGTTTTGGTTTCACTTACCAACAAATAAAAGAAACAATATTGTGTTGGATTCTGCACTAGTTTCAGAACTGGTTAGTATTTAAACTGAAAAAGGAAACTAGAAAGCCAAATTTCATTGGATATAAAGTCAAAGCAAAACTGTGGTTTAGGAAAATCAAAGTGAGTAAGAAATTCCAAAATACTTTGATATATAGATAGACCAGTGAGATTCCAAGAATCCGTGAGATAAAATCCTTGCGTCGGGAAGATGATATCTATGGGAAAAAAAAAATTTCAATATCAGTCTCTAAATTAAAAATTACTGTTTGTTTATCCATTAAAAAAGCAACAATTTTTTTCTAGTCTGCAAAAATGAGGACGACCAAGGATCTATGTAAAAGCAACATAATCAAGAGTAGGAAACAGATCCATATTTGAAAAATCACATCGCAAAAAACAACGGCACACGTTATCAAAATGCTATTACAATGAAAGTGAAATACAAGATAAAACAGAATCAACGATGCTATGTAAAGGTATATACAAAATAACATAGAAAATACAGATTCTAAATTTTAAGCCACTTATTTTCATGACTTGAGTTTCACCATATAGCTTGAAAGAAATATCTTAAGCAATGAAAAGCTGTAGTTTGACTTACAGTTAATTCGTCAGTGACAACTTTTGACGGTGCTGTATCAAGTATCAAACTAGCAGATCCTTCATCAAGTTTCCCATTCAGATCTCTGCCAACCTACAGAGAAGATGAATAGTGAGATATGTATATATATATAATACATAAATAAAGCTGAACGTTTAAATGGATATAAGTTTATGTTTGTCCCATCAAATTTCTTTGGCAGTTAAATTGACCAAAAATAAAGTAAAAGAAAGAAGAACTGAATAAACCTAGTAGTAAACAAATGTTAACATCTTGGAATTAAACAATTAGGGAAAAAGTAACTGTTCAAGAACCCCTAAAAATAAAACACGAATGAAGGCCTCTCTATCTGCGCGCTCTCCAGCCCTAATGAACTGTTCCTTCTAATGATTACCCCTTTCCCATCCCAGGATGCCACTTTATAGAATACAGATTCACACTACACACTAAATCACCTTCACCATGCTTAACTTGACTTCATACGTATCCTTATATTTGCCTCCACTTCTATGCAAGCAATCCACACATTCTTTCCTACTTTCTTGATGACTAGCCTATAACTTGAGGTTCAAAAAAGAATTTCTTTACCTTTCGAAATTAATGCAACTGTCAAACGACAATGACGAACCTTGACAACAGCTCTTATTATAAATATACTATCTATTCCTTGACTGTGCTGCTACATAACTGCCTCCTAGATACTTGGGTATCAGAAATGCAAGTGAAAGTATACTTAGATTAGTTTATTCATCTATCTGTGTCAAACAATTAGGCAGTCCATACGGAAAAAAAGTAATATGATACTGGTATTATCTAATATTTGAGTAATAAAAATTGAGGCCACTGGTTTGGATTAGGTGTGGCCCATCTTGACAGTGAAAAGCCACAAAGCTCAGTATACTGAAAACAAAAACGTCTAAGCAAAGGGCATTTTTCAATTAAAAGTAAAGCACTTTCTTTCCCTGAACCTGAGCACAGCAGACAACCAAATCAGAAAAGTAATTAGGTTAGACTATACAGAACATACTAATTAAATATTCCACAGGTGCAAACAGAATAATATGAAACTAACCTGCATGACTCCTGGGTCCATATCTTCTTCCTTGATTATATATTCATCGGGATTGATGACTTCACCAAAGTCATCCCATTCAGAGGAGTTCTCATAAAAAGGAAACATTGGGGCAACACTGGAGGAAGGTGGAACAAATCCATCAATTAATATATCCCGGCACACCCCGCTGTGCTGGCCAGCAACTGCAACGGAGGATAAAGACGCATCAAATTTACTATGCAGGCAAGTAAGAAATAGGGATTTAGGGTACTTAGTGATCTGAAATTAACTAGCATGCAGCGAATTCTTTCTGTACATGTACAAGCTGCATAAATCATTATTACCATATGATAATATATATTATATATATAGTCCAAATCTGATTCCATGGAGATAAACAATTACAATGTCAAAATAATTTGCACTCGATATGGTAAAGAGAGGATGTTTATGATTCTCAGATCCAATCGAAGGAAAGCATGTCTATTTTGGATAGCATTCAAGTTACAGCTTCAATCTAAATGCCTAAAAAGAATCCCTTTGAACCTCCAATGTTTTTTGTGAAGAAAATCATTCAAAATTATAAGAACACGACTGATAAAATAAGACAACACATCCCTCAAGGACTCTAAAATTTTTACTGAAATTAATCATTGAAATGGAGACATACATTTGATCATTTAAGAAGAAAGCATAAAGACATTTGTCAAATGTAAATGTTGTTAGAGAATTTTTTCCTTCAATGCTCAAAGAAATCATTGGCAATGTTAGCTGTAGCACCAGATTTTTTTTATAGAAATGATTAGTTTCATATGTATATCAAGAAAATAACTACAGATACCATCTGATAAAGCATGAGTATTGCTAGCATCGATGATCATTGGATCATCGATAGCCAGATCAGATCCATGGGCTGCTTTTGAATCCTCCCCTTTGATAAGGTTAGCTTTTAAAGCTTCCTCCTTTTTTATTCGGTTTTGCTCTTCTTCATAAGCTGCTAATTCATCCCCCACTAAAGGAACCCTCTTGGACAAGGTCACTTTAACAGCTTTAGGAGGTGGATCTGCTTGAAGCATGCGGGCTAATGTACCAAACTGCATAGACAATCGAGGAGTCAGCTATATATGTTGCAAACAATAAGAAGAAAAGTGTAAGCAATATATTCCCATCAAGTCATGCCACATGTATGAGGACAAGTCCTGCCATGAAACATGAAAGACACAATAGTTATCTGCCCAGTGAATACCATATAAATACAGACTACAAAGGACACATTAAAAGGCCATACCACTGCATGCAGATACACACAAAAGAATATGTATCATAGAATTTAATGTATCATTGAATTTAAGTGGTCAATCATTTTGGAGACTTCCATAAATGAACATACAGGTGAATAGGCAGAAAATCAGGAATTTCAAAGGAGTCAAATGACATTTTGGACTATTCCAGCCAAAATCATCCTTAATGTGTAGCAGACCATCCAAATTTTATGATGAAGGATGATTAGTAGGAGGCTCTTTTACAACAGGTTTCAGTAGAGACAAAAATGCTGGTCCTTAATATATATTAAAAAAAAAAGAAAAAAAATTGTTTTCCAGCAAATGTGGTCTAGAAATAGATCAAGTAAGCAGGATCAAAGGGTTTGATGTTGAATGCACGGTAAGCTCACAGCCAATTAAATCCAGATGTTTTGGAACAAATTCCAACCTGCAACTGGTTTCAGGTAGAGACAAAAATGCTGGTCCTCAGTAAAAAAATGTTTTGCAGCAACTGTGGTCTAGAAATAGATCAAGTGAGCAGGATCAAAGAGTTTTGTGTTGAATGCACAACCTCACAGCCAATTAAATCCAGATGGTTTTGGAACAAAAAGACCAAAAACAGAAGAACAGTTTGATTCTGTTTTCCAAAAAAAAAAAAACAGTTTAATACTGTTTTCTTTTGAAAAGTGGTGACATTTAGTTTCCAAATCATCTGTAAGATAAAAAAATTGCCAGCACATCTCTTGGCTTGTATTCAAAGCGTGTAGTTCGTATCCCCAAATCTTAGACAGGAGGTGCATTGTGCACTTTTCGGCTATCCAATTGCTCAAATCCATAAAACAGATGTTTTAAGTAGTTCAAGTTATGCTACAGACCAATGAAAATGATGAGTAACAGGCATCAACTAATCTGCTAATCAACTTGCATTGCAATGCCCTAAAACCAACTGACCAGCAAATACAGTCATCAGTCTCCAATCAGAACAAAAGGAGAACTACCTCATCTATAGCAGCTCCAGCACTTCCAAAAAAGATTGTGAAGCATTTGTCTTGTCTAAGGACAACTTAACAGAGTAGGCCTGGAACCTACATGGATAAGCCGCTAAAGAATAATAAACCAGTTATTGGTTGCAGTTCTTCCATTTGAACTTACACATCAAAGTGTGAGAAGTCTAATAATGAGAATCAACCCAAGGATGGAACAGCCACTTTTCATGCAGTTAAATCATTAGCGACACTAGGACTCAGGAGGCACAAAGTTATAGCTTCAAAATCTAAAGATTGATTAATAGGTAGGGAACTCATATACCTGGCCTCTTTCTGTGAAAAGCACAAGATTCTTGGCATCAGCAGCCCACTCAATGAATATATCATGTGAGAAACCTGCTTCTAAACTGCCCATGGATGCTAGAACAATCTAGATAAGATGAATTAGTCAAGGCCATCGGAAGTAAAAAAATATTGAACAAAAGATAGTTTCCTCAAAGTAATGTAGTCAAACCTTTGGACCATCTGGAACTTTCTCCAGTTCACTCTTGTTGATTAAAAGAGTGACATTCCTACCGTCAGTGAATACATGCATCATAAAGGAATGTTCCTTAAATAACAAATTCTCCGAAAACAGAATTTGCATGAAATATAGCATCATGATTCAAATATTCTATAATATAACACGTGCTATTTAACAATCCATGGCATAAGAGTAAGACAAAGCAAAATGACTGTATATAACAGAATGTTCCCTTAAAAATACTATACAAGAGTGAAAATGGCAATAACAATATAGTGAAGGCCTCTTACTTTAGTAGAAAAGCATTGTCACGAGTGTGTTCAAATGACTTTGCAACTGAATCACTCATCCACTCAAGGAAACTCTTCACGTAATCAATTGTGCTAGATGTAATATAAGTGAGGAAGAAGATGGGATAGGTCAAGTGATGCTGTGCCCAAAACTGCAAATTTCGACACGAACCAATCTTGAGAACTACCATATTACAGTATCAACTGAAAAATTCCAGCATTTTCACAGACTGACCTCTTCCAGTATTAACATCAGCTCCAATACACGACCAGCAGTATCGACAGGTAGCAATACATTGCCATCTGCTCTTAGGGTCTTCAGTATAGAATCTGAGAAATGAACAAAAAGATGGAAGTGCTACAAAAGAGAGAAAAGATAAATGACCTATTATTGAATTAATCATAAGGCTTAAGCCCTGAAGATAGGTTACAAAAAAAACTTATAAAACAAAACCCAAAGTCCTAATTAGTCATAATGACTAAGCTACCCTTTAGCTAAGAGACAAATAATAAAAAGAACCAAAAATATTCTCACATAATTTCACAAAACGGACTAAACTACCCTTTAGTTATATTTAAATTAACAAAAATACACTCTCACCCCCTCTTCAAACTCATGATGCGAGTCTAAAGAGCGGCGTGAGTTTGTCCAGCAAAAAACGAAACCGAGCATCGGTGTGAAGATTCGTAAAAAAATCCACAAGCTACAAAATGGATGAAATAAACGGTAAGTGAATAGTACCCAGCTGAAGGTGGTGACGAATGAAGTGAAAATCAATTTCAATATACTTCGTACGCTCATGAAGCACATAATTATGGGCGAACTAGATGACACTCTTATTGCCACAGTATAAAGACGTAAGAAAAGTAAAGGAAACACCCAAATCAGAGAGAAGCCACCTAAGTCAGACAATTTCAGCAGTAACACGAACCATAACACGATATTCAGTCTCAGCAATGGAACAGGCAACCAAAGACTGTTTATTACTCTTTTAAGAAATAAGAGTCACTGAGAAAGATACAAAAGCCAGTAGTAAACTTGCAATTAAAAACATCACCAGCCCAGTCTGCATCCGCATACGCTTGAAGAGTTAATGTGGATGCAGGGAACAATAACAAACTCTAAAATATTGTACGCTTGATATAATATATGATGCGGAACAGAGCTGCCCAGTTGAGTGAGAAGTAAAGACAAATTGTCCAACAACATATGTAATGTCGGGCCATGTCACGGTGAGATAAACTAAACACCGAACCAACTCCCGATAAATAAAAGGATATCTAAGTAGTACACCACCAATAGAGCAGAACTTAGAATGCAACTAAATGGAAGTGTCAACAATTTTATCATTTATAAGTGGAATACGGTGAACAACTTCGTAAGCAAACTTAGTTTGAAATAGAGGGTTATATAGTTTGAGATAGAAGATAACCCTTAGGGAAAGACGCCACCACAATACCGACCAAAGAGATCTCAAATTTCGGAAAGAGATGTTGCTTTACTTTAGAGATAGTGGCAAAATCAGAATTAGTGATGATTATATCATCCATATATAAGAGTAAGACAACAATACCAACAAATGTATGACGAATAAAGAGAATCAAATAATGAGTGCTAGGATGAAAGCCAATCTGTGTAACAGTAGACTGAAAAAATTCATACCGGCATGAGAAGATTACTTGAAACTATAAAGGGCACGACGGAGACAACAGACCAAGCCCGGGAGATGAGAGAGACTTGGAAGAGGGCACATATAAACTTTCTCATGAAGATAGCCATTGAGAAAGGAATTCTTTACATCAAGTTGAAACCGCAACAACGGAAATGAGAGTACGAACAATGGTTATCATAGCGACATGAGCAAAAGTTTCCTCATAATCGACGTCATACTCCTGAAAAATAGCCCTTAGCAACCAGATGAGCCTTATAACACTCCAAAGAGCCATCGAAGTGAGTTTTGACCTCATGCACCCAATTACATCCAATGAGATTTTTCTTGCAGGTAGTAGAACAAACTCCCAAGTACCAATCATTTGAAGAGTAAATAATTCATCAGACATTGTATTAATCCAATTAGGATCAGTACACGCTTCTTTATAAGATTGAGGCTCAATAAAAATATGAATAGAAATAAAAAAAGGCAAGAAAGGAAGGTGAGAGGCAAGTATGAGAGGAAAGAAGTCTTATTGGCATAGTGTGTACGCAATGGGTAGCGGCGTTCAGGAGGGTTGGAAGTCACAAGAGCAAAGGGAGCAGGATCGGAGTTGGTGGTTAAAGGAAGAGAAGGAGCAATTGGCTAGCGAGAGTAAACCAACAATAAAGATGAAGTTTGATAGGGATAGGATATGGGTGGGAGATGATGGACATGGGTCTAGATGAAACAAATGGTCTTTGAAGACAGAAGTGTACTTAGGAGGAAGATTAAAATAAGAGAGCCGCTCAAGAAACACAACATGATGCGAGAAATACAGACGTTTGGAAACAGGATCGTAACACTGATATCCTTTTTGCTAGAGGCCATACCCTAAGAAGACACGAAGAGCAGAACGAGTAACGAGTTTGCTCTACTCCCGTTTGGGAAGAAGAACAAAACAAACTGAGCAAAAAGAAGAAGAGAGAACATACGGTTGAGAAAATATATTGCCATAAGAATGACTTCACCCTAGAATATAGATAGAAGAATAGATCGAGTTGTATAAAAAATATGCCGATGTTTTCTCTCAACTCTATCATTTCGGGACAGTGCCAAAACATGAAGATTAGATGAATAGACGAAGCTAAAAAGTAAGTAAATTCAGTCAAAAAATACCCCCCACCCAAATCCGAATGAAGAATCTTTATAGTGATAGAAAGCAGTGTTTGAAGCATAGAGTGAAACAGGCAACAAATATGAAATAAATCTAATTTGTGAGACATAAAATACACCCAACAAAATTGGCTAGAATCATCGATAAAAGATACATAATAAACTGAGCCACCCTTGGTGGTAATTGGGGAAGGATCCATACATTTGTATGAACAATAGAGAAATGAGAGATAGAAATAGGCGTGCTTTTATTAAGATAAAGCTGACAATTTTGCAAGTTTACAACCTGTTAACCAATGCACTAAGAAATATCACTATGCACTAAGCAATATCACCGACATGCACTTTGCCTAAAGTATCAGACTGAACTAAAATTTTAAACCGTTAACTAGATAAATACCCTAACCGAGAATGCTAAAGGTAAAAACGAGAAGAATGCGTATATAAGAAAAAGGACAACATAGCAATAGAGGAAACCATTGGAATATGCAAGCACTCCGGAATGT
>JAOTRH010130594.1:0-14297 GCA_034768845.1 Heliamphora exappendiculata | reverse complement strand
AAGGCTTGGAATACGCCCGAAAGTATTCTGGATAGTGAAAATACTCAAGGGAGATCTTGAGGAGTGGATGTAGGCTATGATAAAGCCGAACCACTATAAATCCCTGGTATCTTGTTCTATTTCTCTATTCCTCATCTTTTAATAATTGCATTGATTATATACTTGCATACCCTGTCTTATTGCAATATTAAAAAATTTCTAAAATAGTTTTAAATTCTTTATTTCTTGAAAAGATCCAATTCACGCCCCCCCTCTTGGGTTGCCTAGATCTAACACTCTAATCATGATATTATTCCAAACCCTCCATCCTTATTCTAAATCCCCTGGCCAATAATTTGTGCACAAAACCCAACCCACAAGTTGCCCCAAGTGCAATGCAATGATGCTTATGGTACAACAATTCGTATCTTGAAGTATAACTTAACAATAGCATGGTATGAAACTAAACATGTCATGATGTACAAACCAATATAGTATGAAGTACTAGTCTTTAAAGCATAAGATACAATTCACTAAAGCATAGAGTACAAATATACGAAACATAATCTACAATTCATGTGATATGCTTCCAACCTATCGGCATGGTTTCTAATCCTCAATTTGTTAATTTCATACACCGATCATTCACATAAATTATTTAAAGTCCATATATTCAAGTTCCATAAGGTTGCACACTACTCGAACACTTAGCCAAATTTACTAATTGTTCAAGTGCCAATTTCAAAATTATAACAGTATTTTGAAGTACCTAGACATGGGTTTAATTTTTGATTTTTGAACACCAATTAGATAAAAATATTTTTTACAACTTTCATATTTAACACTAAGGTCAAATTCTAGGGTAAAGGGATTATTTATTTTAATTAAGTGAGAACCATTCAACACTTTATAGAGAAAAGTGCAGAATTTAGGCCTCTATTGTGGCTATGATTTTGGGGTATCAATTCAAGGGCTATAGGTCTAATGATTGGTGAGATTTTGGTTTAAGGTATCCCCTACAAGTTTTATGTTTTATTCTTGGGCAAGTTGTTTGAAAAAAGTTGGTGATTTTGGCCAATTTATAAAAAGGGCTCAATCAGCCTAAAAAGAGTCTGCGGAGTGGGTTTTCAATAGAGAATGCTCAAAACCTTTGGGGTACCATCTGATAGTATTTTGTGCTGATTTTGTTCACTATTTAGTTTAATATGTTAGCGACATTTTTCATGTTTACCACTTTTTTATTTAGCTACTAAAAAGGTAGGTTTCTGGTCTCACAAAAATGTGTGACAGAGTGATCTATCAGTCACTAAGTCTCAAAAGCGACTTTGGGAAGGGGTTTGAACTATCAAAACTTCATAATTTTTGGCTCCTTTTTGGTGGACATAAATATAAATATATTAAAATGTTTTAATTGCTTATTTAGTTGTTTTAGAGTTATTTCACAGGCGGTTGTTTTCTTTTAACTCAAAGAATATTCGAAGTGTTAAAAAAATTTACAATTTAGGCAAAGTTTCCTTTGTTTTTTGGACTATTCCAAATTTTTTGAAGAACCTGTTAACCATCAATAAAACAATATACTCGGGCACAGTCTGGATTTCAACTCACAATAGCAACCACAAACTACTTAGTAGGATAGCATGTTCGCGGACCTAAAATAGGAATCAGAAAACCATATCTGTAAAGCATGAGTTTAGGACAACAAAAAAATCAAGGTGTAGTGCTTCTGATACTTATAGAAATTAGATGTCTCATTAATTATAACTAACAAGTAATAAGTAACTACCACCACATGAACCATAATTTCCAAACAAATAACAGCCTATTTGGTCAGATTCTATTATGGATTTTTTATCCCTATATATCAAATTACAATGATGATGCAAGGTATCAAGTTTGGACTTCCTACAAAGTTAATGGAGTATCCTGAAAGAAATATAGTAGAAAACATTCAAGTTGATGGCACAAGTTAATAAATCAAGTAATCTAGAGACAAGCATGCAGCATATACCAGCAAAGAGGGTATTGTGTTTGTCAACCACAATGATGGATCAATGCTCTGAATATCTCGGGGACGAAGACCTGATGTTTCGATATGCGCCAGGAAAAAATTACTGAGATTAGAGAGAGAGAGAGAGAGAGGTTACTCTAGTTCACAAACCTCCATGCAACAATTTGTTGCCAGTATTAATTAGTAGAAAACATATATCTGTACAAGGTTATATACATCAGTAGAAGGAGTCTCCTTGTACTGATATTCTGTTTTGGCGTATATCAGACTTCTAAGATATCAACAAAAGAGTAATATTAAAGCGAGAGAAAAAGAAAAAAAAACTCATGCATTTCTGCACAAAGCAAAAAAACAAAAAATACTCACCACTTGACTTCAACAAATGCCGTCTATTTATTTTCCTAGTAGATACCATCCCATCTGACTTCACTTCTACCTCCTTCATAGGCAACCAACGTTCATGTAAGAAATAATAACTCGAGAAAACATCATGTCAAGAAAAAAGAAAGAACGAACTAAAAAAGGAACAAAAAATAACACAGTGAAGATTTAAATGTCATTACAAGATTGATGGAGCCACAACAACATTGTTTCATAATCATCTTTAAAAATCATCATTCTCCTATAAATGGCATCAAACATTCAAGCACGCAACAAAATCACATTAATCAACTCCATAAGATTTTGTTCTTTCTGGGACTAGTCTTCTCTCCCTGTCCCTTGCTAGTCATGGTGGTTTCTGATTATCCAATCGAACATCACCGCTTACCATGTTTCATTTTTCCTAACCAAAAAAAAAAGTTTCCTGATAAAATGACTATCAACACTGCTGAAACAGCCTGGCCTCGTTATCATGGAAGGGTGCATAAAAAGATTTTAATGAACATATTACTTACAGATTCGTGATCATGATTGGAAAACCTACAAAAAGGCCACAAAAATGAAGAGCATCCTAAACTTGCAGTCACCATGAGGGTGAATGATAAAACCAGAATCAATAATACCTTCTTTTTTTTAAAAAAAGAATACCTTCTTTTTTTTAATACCTTCTTTTAAAAAAATATATATATATTCAACTATATAGAAACTCCAATTCTAGATGTTTTCGATGCACATAATGCACTATATAGGTATATGTTATAAGACTGAGCTCCAAGCCTAGATATATTAGGTTCAATAGAGGAATGACAAATAAAGAACAATCAGTAGGATTTCAGATATGACTTAACAAGCAAGCATATATAGTTAGATCCTTTTTCAGGTAGTGCTTGGATTGTTTTCTCATTATTCTTGTCTCCACCATGTCCACTTTTGACCCCAGATCTATCTTTCTTTTCTTCTTTTTATACGAACTTGTATTTCTATTAAGGTTCCATTTGAAACAAGAAGGGAGAAGGAAAAGGAAAGAAGGAATGTAGAAGGAGATAAAAGGAAAGAATTCAAAGAATTTTGATTTCATGTTTTCATAGTTCATATACAGTTCCCATTAGTTTCTAAAGGAGAATGGATTTGTTCAAAGTAACAAAATGTGCCTCTGTTGCTTCGTCCAATTTGTTTCTTCATAGTTTTGCAACACAACCATTCAACCAAACCAGAGCATCTTCCTCCACACACACACACACACACACACACACACACACACACAAATATTTATCTCTAAAAAAATAAAATTAATGAAAATTATATTCTAACAAATCTAAACCAAGGCCAGACACTAATTCAATACAAATATTTGATAAGTTTCAGTTGGTTTCACACACACACACATAAGCAACAATCACCAAGTCTTTCTCCATATCTAAAGCAGGACTGGAATACCTAAAAATGTTCTGCAAATTTTGCACAAACCAAACCAGAGCACCTTTCCTTCACAAGCACGCGCGCGCGCGCGCGCACACACACACACAAAATGAAACATGAAAGCAACTGTTGAGAACCAACTGTTGAGTTTTGAAAAAGGAGCTGACCTATGATGGCGGGAGCGGTGGATGCGTCAGCAGCGGAAGACGGCGGCGGAAGACGACGACGGAAGATGCCGGCGGTGCGCGATGACGATGGCGGTGGTGCAGCGTCGATGGTGGTTTGGAGGCGACAACGGCCGTGCGGTGGCAACGACGTCTGTTATTGCAGAGAGAAGGGGGGAGGGCGCACGGGTTGGGGATTTGGTTTTGCAGAGAGAAGAGAGGGGTGAGAGCTGGGGCGCAAGTGTGGAGAAGAGGAGAGATTAGGCGTGAAAGATGAATGGGGCGCACGGGTTGGGTAGATGAATAGGCGTGAAAAAGATTGGGGGAATGTTTGGGCGAGATTTTTTTTTTTTTTTTTTTGGGTAACATGCAATTTAGTATTAAATCTTTACTCTTTAAAGATAATTTATTATATAAATTTTTTACTTTTTTCTCAAGGTATCATAATAATTCTATGTATTGTGTATTTAGTTTAGTTTTTTTCATATAATTTATTTATCTTTAGTAAATTTTTCAACATTAGTCTATTTTCTAAATACATCTCATCATGAAAAATTAAAAAAAAAACATCATAATATATATTTATAATTCTTAAACGATTACTAATAGACAAAAAATAAATATAATTATTATTTATAGATACGAAAATTTCTCTTTGTAATAATATAAAAGAAGTGATAAAATAACATAAAATTAATATAGTATAAAAAATGATAAAAAAATAATTGTAAAAAAACCAAATAAATATATAATTTTTTAATATAAATTTGGCAATAACTTCTTACCCTTTGAACGACGGCTTTAAACTGAAACCAAACTGTTATTAATTTATTAGTTTGATTAGATTCTATGACATACGATATACGATATTCGATTTCGATTTCGATTTCGATTTTGATTTAGGGTTGGGTGAAGAATTAGAAGTTTCGAAAAAAGATTTAGAAGCAGATGAGGACAGCGGCACCGCCATTGAGAGGGGCAGCGACAATAAAGAGAACACAAGGGGAGGAATTAGGGCTGGGGTGGAGGCAGAAGAAGGTGGCAAAGGAGAAAGGGAGGGTGAACGGTAGGGGTGTAAATTTGGCCTGTGGGCGATCTGACTGAAAGATTGTTTTAAATTCTTATTTCTCAAAGAGCATTAAAAACCTTCACAGTAAAAAATAAGAAGCATTAAAAAATTATGCAATTAATTAATACGTATTTTGTTCCAAAATAGTATATAGACTCATTCTTTCGTTACTAATTAAAAATTTATCAACAAATTATATGCATTTTCCAAAAAAAAAAATTATTATTGCCAAACCTTCAGTGACCAATCACATTTATAGTCGTCGAAGGTAAGGTTTTCGCGACTACCAATAACTTAGTCGCCAATTATAATATTTGTCACGACTAATCTTTAGTCACTGAAAATCCTTGCCTACGCTTGGCGCCAACACATTTGGCGACCAAGTGTAAATATGGTCGCCCCTGATCATTTTGTGCGACCAAAATTTTGTTAGTCGCTAAAGGATATGAGCGCCAAACCTTTTGCCTGCGTCTTTTCATTGGCGCCAAACCTTTTTTTTGTGTCTTTTCATTGCCACCAAAACTTTTGGTGCCAAAAACTAAAATTGGTTGCCAAAATTTTGCTTTTCGCGACAAACTTTGTTTTGTCGCCAATTAAAAGGATTTTTTGCGACTAAAGCTTAGTCGCCAAAATGCGTCCACCAGATTTTTTCCTCTAGTGCTAGACCATTGGCGACTACAAACAAATTTGGTCGCCTTAAGAGTGTTCTTTCGCGACTAAACGAAATGGTAGGTCGCCAATTGTGGTACATTTCGCGACCCAAAATATAATGGTCACTAATAGAAGTATATTCGGCGACCAACAATAGGTTAGTCACCAAATGTGGTATATTTTGGGACCAAAGAAATCGTGGAAGCCAATTGTTGAATCTACGACAACCAAATTCAATGTTGGTCACCAAGAGTGGTCGCTAAAAGTGTAATTTCTTGTTGTGTGATTTGATACTTTTACCTAGACGTTTCTCCGTCTCCGCCTTAAATTCTTTGTATTTATCAAAGTATTCAAACTTACAGTGCATGAGGTAAATGTTTCTATACCTTGAGTAGTCATCAGTGAAATTGATGAACTACTCAAAGCCACCTCTAGCCCAGATTGTCATAAGATCACACACATCAGAATGAACCTATTGTAACGGTTCTTTAGCTCTATAGCTTTTGTCTAGAAAGGGTCTCTTGGTCATCTTACCCTATAAGTAAAATTCACATACTAGAAGTGCCTCCACTTCTAATGAACTCAAAGGTCCATCTGCAATCAGTCTGTTTATCCTTTTTAGGTTAATATGACCCAAGCGTAAGTACCAAAGAAACGTTTGGTTCATTAAAGAAATTTTTTTCTCTTATATGGTAATATAAATGTATTATTCATTTCAGTTAGTTGCAATGTAAGAGAGATTGGAGTAATAATATAAAGATCATCCACCAATGTAGCAGAACAGATAACCGTTTATTATTCTTAATAACCACAGAGTTATTAAAATAAACTAAATATCCGTCTTTAGCCAATTCATAAACAAAAACTAACTTCCTTCTAATGGCAGGTACATAAAGACAATCTCTCCATATTAAAACTCGATTTTTACCAAAATTGAGGGTGAAATCTCCAACTGCAACTGCTGTTACCTTTGTATTATTGCCCATAAGCAGGTAAATCTCCCCATCACTAAGTTGTCGGATTTTCTGGAACCCCTATAATAAATTGCAGACATGATTAGTGGCTCCCGTATCTACACACCAGTTACCGATAGATAACACTACTAAACATGTGTTCCACAACAAGTGAACAGAAATTATCCTGTTTGTTCTGCTTTCTGAGAAAATCGGGACATATCTTTTTCTAGTGTCGGGTCTTGTTGCAGTGAAAAAATATACCTTTCGGCTTTTTCACACCAGTCCGTGGCCCATTAACTACCTTAAAAATTGTGTTTCTCTATTTTCTGAATAGCATGCCACGATTGGTGGATGTCTACTATTCTTCATCAGACCAAATAAGGTAATTTCTTTTAATTTTACTATCTAGACAACTAACCATGCTAAGTAAAATTAAATAGCTGACATAGTTTCGGTCCAGTATATAATAGCAGTGACTCATATGGAAAGAATATACAGCTAAGTGTTAACCATCACCTAATCTCAAATCAATTGCTTCGCAATGAATCCTGCTGGATTTAATTGCATCGCCTACAAACTGGTTATGGAGACCGCGGAATTTATCTGTGAATAAATTCTCTCCTACTTAGATTTTTAAAATATTTTTTAGGGTTATAAAAATCTGTTTAATTAAAATAAATTTATTAATTTCGAAAATCACATGAACTGAAAGAATCAAATATCTTTCCGTGTACACGATTTCAAATATTCTGATATATCAAACCATCTTTTCGTGTTTAAATACATAACAAATAAAATTTAATAAATGTACAATTTTTTCTTTAGCTTTTCAGTTAATATAGTGATTAAAAGTATTTATTTATTTTATTTTATTTTTTCACATTTTTTGAAAAAAAAATTTATTTTGATTAAACATTTTTCATTTAATTAATTTAAAATTCAAAATTAATTCCCACAATTTTTTAAGATATCTGATTTAAAAAAATATCTTAAACGTGATATTTTATAAAAAAAATAAAATATCTAAAGTTTTTTTATTTAATTAAAATTAATTTTAAAAAACTTAATTTTATTTTTCATTACAAAATATTTTAATTAAAACTGAATATTTGAATTAATTAAATTAAGAGGATAAAATCAATATTTATCATCCACGCGGTTAATATAAAAAAATAAATTAAATACAAAATAAATATATCTCGATTTTATGATCGAATTAAAACTCTAAACAGTTTCAGTCTCCTGCTCAAAGAAATAAATTTCAAAGGTTCAATCTTTATAAATTTCTTGTATCCTGATTGTATCAAGATTCTTTAATTTTATATGATAAAACCTATTAACAAAATAGCCCCGAACACCACAAAAACCGCTGGCGCCTGGTTTGATTGGAATTATGCCGCTACTGTGTTTAAAAAGCTGCTACGCACTTGGGAAATTTGCTGTTGAAAAACTGATGCCGATTGTTCCGTTTGGAATTGCACCGCCGCTTTTTCAAGCTTCAAGGTCGCTACTGCGTGGAAGAAACCGCTGTGTTTGCGCCACTTTATTGGTTTATTGAGATTAAAATTCTTATATGATAATACCACCATTTGGAATACAATCCACCTTTACACGTGGAATCCACCCATCCATGATAATGTCATTAACTTGGATTCTAATAATATAATGGGAAAAAGCAATTATCCCATCATCTTGATAACAACGTGGATCCAGAATTCAATAACATGAGTATTTTGCCACCATTCCGAATGCATTAAAACTCATGAATTTAATTATCTGTTCTTCATATTTTTTTCTTTTTTTTTCTTTTCCGAAACAACAAAAAAAAAAAACCACTGCCGTGTTGGTGTGGAAACTGTTTCGGAACTGTTTGCTGCGAAACTGGAATTGCTGCGCCTAAACAGTGGTTGTGCCGCTGCTACTGTTTTGGCTTTTTGCGTTTGGTGTTTTTGCGCCGAACAATGTGTTATGGTATTGAAAACAGCCACCAAAGCCTTTTTTTGTGTGCCACTGCAGTGTTCTTATTCCTCCTTTTTTTTCTATTTAATCCAAAAAAACTTCCGGAGAAAAAAAATTCCGCAGCTAAAACCGTCGGTTGCCGCCGCCAACCACCGCAGCCTTCGTCTTTCTATACCTGCTTTTATTTTTTTTTCTAATAAATTAGGAAAAAAAACTTAATGAACATAAAATTTACATCGAAACCTATGTCCCGTGGGCTCATATTTGATCTCAAAAATTAATCTATCACGGTCAACTCCTGTGAATAAAAAATTAAATTAAATCGTCATCTACGTATTCAATCAAACATGAAAATAAATGATGATCATAAAATCGGGATTAAAACGCATGCAAAACAAAGTTAGCAATAGTTCTAAATCTACATGGCCCCGACAACCGTAAACAAAAAATAAAATGGCTCTGATACCAATTTGTTGGAGGCAATACTGTTATAATCATTATTTTTATAAACGATTTTCGGTAAAAAGATAACTAAACGGGCAAACGCCAAAAACGGGTTCCAGATAAAACTTTTGACGTCGAACGATCAAAATAAAACCCGTATAACCAAAGTTAATTTAGAAGAATATCTTTTGTCGATATAATCTTCAACTACGACTTGATTCCGAGTTAAAACTTTAGTAATATCTTCTACTGTATTCTTTTACGTGATCCTCGAACGTAGTGTGGGCTACGATCCTCCGAGAACTCGTACCGGCAGAATCCCGATATATTTAGATCTTGAAATATAAAAATAATATCATGATATATGATATATGAACTATCAATCTCAAACTGGTTTAGTCTACCCGCATATATATAAGATTACAGTAGGGACCTGGGGAATAATTATGAGTTAGACTTGTAGTGGAACACAGACACCTAGTAGAGATTTCTGCAATTATGGAAAGACATGCAGTGGTTTTTACAATTTCTATAAAATATTGAATTACAATTCACACCACTAAAGAACTATAATTACACTATGACCCATAATTTCAAGACATTTTTGCATTGAGTTTTTGTTATTAAATACTTATCATTTCTCACCACGTTAAAATTTTCGATACCTGCCAATTAAATTTAATTACTGACAATTTAATTTAATCGGTATCTTAATATTTTTTAAACCCTTCCGCTTAGCTTATTTGACCGTCGAATAATTAAATCCACTTACATGGTTTGACCCGGTCAAAACTTATAAGCATCCTTAAGGGGGTATCATTAATTCTAAGTTTTCAGGACGTAGATTCCTTCAATTATTAACATTTGCCATATAAATAATTTCGCTAACCAACTCACCGAGAATATAGACCCATATAAGATCGCGCCATCTAATGAATCAAAATAACGAAGATTAAATATATACAAATTAATAATTATTTCAGAATTAAGAGGATAAGACTATTCATAATAACCTTGGAGTGTGAATTAATTTATATAGTAAGTACAAAATTAATTACCCAAAATGTCTCGTTCAATACACACAAAGTGTATTAACACAGAGAATCAAAACTATAGACGATGCTATTATCTGTTCCTTGTAACTAAGATAGGCCTACTAAAACTCTGTGCTATAGTCGTGCCGATGGTATGTCCATTTTCATCTAAACTGTGAACATAAAACTTATATTCTACAAGAACCCAAAATTTGATCTTTTGTGTGTAAGTCGTACTCTACACACCAGATTAAATACTATACAGAATATTAGACATTCATGCATAACATTAAATAAATGATATACATACATTGCTCATAAAGATTCTCATAAAATAAAAAAATAATTTTATTAAAATAAAATTAAATACTAAAAATATAGTTTTCAGTATACCAATCATAATAATCTCCTACTTATACTCAAAACTATACTGCTAAATATCTGACTGTCATGCCCTCTACATGACTATCAAAAGTCTTGCCGATAAGCTATTTGTAAAGGATCTGCAAGGTCGTCTCCTGATGCAAGCACTATTTTTGACTGAAAATCTCAGTCTGTGTACCCTAAAGGTACTAGACTGTCTACTTGGTAAACTGATATATAATCTTTAGTCCTTTTTAGGTACTTGATTATATAATCTTTACCGTAGTCTAATGCTCTTGTCCTGAGTTAGACTAATATCTGTTAACCGTGCCAACGGTAAAGAAGATGTCATGTATAGTGCAAAGCACAGCATATATGAGGCCTCCTATTGTCGAAACATAAGGAACCGCCTTCATCCTCTCTATCTCGTCATGTGTCCTAGGACTTTGATCCTTGGATAGAGTGATTCCCTACCTTAAAGGGAGAAACCCTTTCTTGGAATCCTGCATGCTAAACTGAGCAAGGATATCATCGATATACTTTTCTTTTGATAAGTCTAACATCCTTTGTTTTTGATCTCGCACAAGCTTGATCCCAATGATGTGACTGGCTTCTCCCAAGTCCTTCATATCGAATTGTCCATATAATTATACTTTAACTATAGATAATGTCGCTACATCATTTTTGATGAGCAAGATATCGTCTACATTAAGTACTACGAAGATCACCACACTTCCGTCACGCTTCTTGTACACACAGGACTCATCCGAACTTTGATCAAAATCATAAGACTTTACAGCTTGATCAAATCGAGTGTTCCAATACCTCGATGCCTGCTTAAGTCCATAAATAGATCTCTTAACCTTGCACAACATGTGCTCTTGGCCCTTTGTAATAAATCCGTCTGATTGTATCATATAGATACACTCGTCAAGACTTTTGTTAAGAAAAGCTGTCTTAACGTCCATTTTTCAGATTTCGTAATCAAAATGTACAGCAATGGATAAGAGAATCCGGATAGACTTAAGTATGGCTACCTGCGAAATGGTTTTCTCATAGTCGATCCCTTCTTTCTAAGTGAACCCTTTAGCAACAAGCCTAACTTTGAAGGTTTCAACCTTTCCATCTACTTCTCTCTTCCTCTTATAGATCCACTTGCATCCAATGGATTTTATCCCTTCGGGTGGTTCTACAAGTTTTCAAACTTGATTAGAATACATAGATTCTATCTCTGAATTCATAGCCCTTTGCCAAAGATCTGCATTTTTGTCTTATAATGCTTCATTGTAGTTACATGGCTCGGTATCCAGTTCTATCGGAATCCTGTCAAAAGACTCTCCCAAGAACAGATACAGGTCAGGTTGATGAACAATCCTCCCACTACGACGAGGCACTACCTGTGTCTGTGTACTAACAGTAACAGGCTGTACAGAATTTGAACCCTGTGCATCAGCACCCTATTCTTGATTTACACATGTCCCGATAATCCTCCCACTATGATAAGGTAATAGAATATCAGTGACTTGTGATTTCTCTTTTATTCTACTAGTATTTTCTCTCAGTTCTTTCAGAATAATTTTGCTATTAGGCCTATGATCCATAATATAATCCTCTTTCAAGAATCGAGCATTGATGCTAACAATGACCTTCTGATCCTTATGATTATAAAATAGATCACCATTCGTTCTCTTGGGATACCCACAAAGAAACAGACTTCTGTCCTCGATTTCAACTTACCTGCGTTCTTTTGCTGGACAACCCCAAATCCGAATGTGTTTTAGACTAGGCTTACGCTAGTTCTTCAATTCTATGGGAGTAAAAGGTACTAACTTAGAAGGTACCATGTTTAGAATGTACGCCGCTGTCTCTAAAGTGAGTTCCCAAAACGAATGTGGTAAATCTGAATAACTCATCACTGACCTTACCATTTTCATAAGAGTTATATTCCTTCTTTCTGCTACACCATTCTGCTGTGGAGTGCTAGGTGTAGTCAACTGGGATATAATTTTCTTTGATGACAAGTAATCCTTAAGCTCTCTAAAACTGTATCTCCACTATGGTCGGATTGTAGTGATTTGATACTTTTACTCAGACACTTCTCTGCCTCCGCTTTGAATTTTTTAAAATTTTCAAAGTATTCAGACTTACGGCGTATCAGGCAAATGTATCCATACCTTGAGTAGTCATTAATGAAACTGACGAAGTACTCAAAGCCACCTCTAGCCCAGATTGTCATAGGACCACACACATTAGAATGAACTAGCTCTAACGATTCTTTAACTCTATAGCCTTTGGCCGAAAATGGCCTCTTTGTCATCTTACCCTCTAAGCAAGATTCACAGACTGAAAGTGTCTCCACTTCCAATGAACTCAAAGATCCATTTGCTATCAGTTTATTTATCCTTTTTAGATTAACATGACCTAAGCGTAAGTGCCAAAAAAACGTTTGGTTCATTAAAGAAGAAAACTTTCTCTTATATGGTAATATAGATGTATTATTCATTTCAGTCAATTGCAGTGTAGGAGAGATTGAATTAATAATATAAAGATCATCCACCAATGTACCAAAATAGATAATCCGTTTATTATCCTTAATAACCATAAAATTATTAAAATAAACCAAATATCCGTCTTTAGCCAATCCAAAAATGGAAACTAAATTCCTTCTAGTGGCAGGTACATAAAGACAATGTCTCAATATTAAAACCCGATCTCTATCAAAACTGAGAGTGACATCTTCTATTGCAACTGCTGTTACCTTTGTATTATTACTCATATACAGGTAAATCTCCCCATCACTAAGTTGTCAAATTTCTTGGAACCTCTGCAATGAATTGCAAATATGATTAGTGGCTCCCGTATCTACACATCAGGTACCGTTAGGTAACACCGCTAAACATGTTTTCACAACCAGTGAACAAAAATTACCCTGTTTGT
Source organism: Heliamphora exappendiculata (assembly GCA_034768845.1). Classification (NCBI taxonomy): domain Eukaryota; kingdom Viridiplantae; phylum Streptophyta; class Magnoliopsida; order Ericales; family Sarraceniaceae; genus Heliamphora; species Heliamphora exappendiculata. Next base: position 933 of record JAOTRH010130594.1, on the reverse strand, counting down.
TCTGGCCTTTGAGAATTACTGGACATAACTTTTTCCAGTGCCGGGTCAGGTTATAGTGAAAACATGTACCTTTTGGCTTTTCACACCAGTCCGTGGCCCACTAACTACCCTAAAAATTGTGTCTCCCTATTTCTGAACCTTTTTCTTCTTCATGCCTTTTGGCCCCGAGGAAGATCTTTTTCTAAAATAGACACATTTTTTGGTATTAAAGGAATACCATTTGTAGTTAAAATTATATCTAAATTATATTTTCAGTCAATAAAATTTGGTCCCGTTAATTTGTTTTTTTAGTATTAAAGCGAGTGGGTTGAAATATATTTTAATTATGAGATTCACAGAATTAAAAAGTCGTTAATTATGATGAGAAAAATTTTGAATTCAGTTTAATTTGGTTCGCTCTACCATTTTAAAATTAATTCGCCAGCAGCCTAGTAACCTGTGAATAGCATGCCACGATGGCTAGACGTCTACTATCCATCATAAGATTCCAAAAATGCTAATTTATTTAAATTTTACTATCTAGACAACTGACCATACCAAGTAAAATTAAATAGTTGGCATAGTTTCGGTTCAGTATATAATAGCAGTGAGTCAGTTTGAGAGGTTACTATTATATACAGCTAAGTGTTAACCATCACTTAATCTCAAATTAATTGGTTCGTAATGAACCCTTCAGTTGGAGAAGTGATCCACACTAACAATTATCCAGAATTATCCCTAAAGGAGATTTGTACTGGCGATACCGCAATTAATCTGTCCGTTTGGGAGAAAGGCCTTACTACCGATACGTAGGGTTTAATTGCATCCCCTACAAACTGGTGATGGAGACCGCAGAATTTATCTGTGAATACATTTTCTCTCTCACTTAGATTTTTAAAATATTTTTTAGGGTTATAAAAATTTATTTAATTAAAATAAATTTATTAATTTCGA
>JAOTRH010130583.1:0-14297 GCA_034768845.1 Heliamphora exappendiculata | reverse complement strand
GAGAGAGAGAGAGAGAGAGAGAGAGAGAGAGAGAGAGAGAGAGAGAGAGAGAGAGAGAGAGAGAGAGAGAGAGAACTCATATTTAAAAAAATAAAAATAAAATAAAACTAAAAAAATAGGATCAAGCCGTTGGAGATATATGTACTGGGGATGTGAGAGAGAGAGAGAGAGAGAGAGTAATTGAAAAAACTCATATTTAAAAAATAGAAATAAAATAAAACTAAAAAACTAGGGTCAAGCCGTTGGAGATATATGTACTGGGGATGTTGCCGGAGACAGGGTGGAGCCGCTGGAACAAGCGTTGAGCTGCCGGAGACAAGGGTTGAACCGCTGGAGAAGATGACAAAGCCGAAGATGAAAGGACGAATCGCCAGAGAAGAATCAACTTGTTTTAGGTGCTAGGGCATATACACAGTGGGCGGGATTTCAATGTGAATGGAGTTACTTTAGCAGCTAGATTAATTTAGTGGGCGAGATATCAAAATAGATGGGCGCTTATGTCATTTTAGTTGTTTTATTTGTTGGGATCCAAGGGATTTGTTCTTGCTTGAGAGTTGAACGTGAGGGAGAAGGGTTAATTACTTAATAGAATAAAATTGAATACAAATAACATTGTTATAATAATTTTAATCACATTTATAAATAAAATTGAGATTAAAAAAATTATAATACATCATATTTTAGATGGTGTACAAAATTATTAATAAATTTAAGATGGTGAACATTAATTTATTTTAGATGGTACAAAGATATTTTTCTTTCCAAATTATTTCAAAGAACATATGCAAATTAAGATTTTTGGGATGAACGCTTTATATCTATATAATTACATTTTATTTATAAATTGAGATTAAATTATTACTATAAAAATTTTAATCACATTTTTTTAAAAAGTGAGATCTTTTTAATTTTGATAAGTGATCTTCAACCACTATTATAGTAGTGTCACATGCTAAAGGAATAATACAAAATTCTAAAACACGCATTTATTTTTATATCATTATTGAATATTTTAACAATAATTTATCTTTTAAAATTGATAAAAATTTTAAAATATAAATTACTGATGAAAATTTATATCTTTTAAAATATATCATTTTAATTTTATTTTATATATTTTTACGATCTAACTAATTAAATTTATAATTGTAAGTATAAAATAATAAAATTTTAAAAATATTTATATAAGTATAAATCTTTAAAACTAAAAATTTTATTTCTAAAAATATATTTCAAATTTTAATTTGTATATACTTATTTGAGCAAGATAAGGGTAGCTGAACATGGTTAGTTTGTTAACAATAAACTAAGTTATTTTAGTATATGACATTTTAATGATGAAATTAATTTTTGTCGCCTAAGAAGAAAAATGGCGGGAACTAAAAGATGTTTCCCGCTAATTTTATTTTTTGTCATTAGCGACGAAACTAAGGCGTCGTAGAAAACATAATACAATTTGCGACGAAAATGTATTTTTCTCGCCAAAAATATTTTCTTTGGAGACAAAATGAGACCATTAGCGATGAACTTTTTGGCCTCGGTAAAAACGCAACACAATGTGCGATGAAAAAATAGTTTTCTCTCCCAAACTCCTCCATCTAGCGACAAAATAAGAATTTTCTCGCATTTGACTTACTTGAAACAACAAAATGTATTTTTATCACTAGATTTCGTTGCCAAATACCCTTATTTTTGTAGTGAAAAGGCACATTCAATGTGCCGTACCATTTAAGATATGGTTTAGTTACCCAAACAACATGTGCCATTCCAGGCGCTAACCCCTGCCAGACATGTCATTAGTTGAAGGCACAAGAAACAACTGTAGAGAAAAAAAAAAGAGGCAGAAGGGCACCCCACCTAAGTGGTAGCTGAATACTGAATAAAGGTTATATGGAGAAAATGATACGCTAGCAAAACAACAATCCTAGATTGAGAAAATTAAGAACTATATACATTCACCCCACTCTTTGGCTAAGTGAAGGTTAGAGCTGGGGGGCAGTTGAAGGAGGATTAATGATTGGGCCTAAGGCCCAGTTTGGGCGCTATTACTCGGGTCACCCAATATGGTAGCCCACGATTGAGCTCGGCCCTAGCAAGAAGGCCAAGCATAAACGAAGCAGCCCCTATGGTCCGTTCCACTATAACCAAATTAAGCTGCCTCAAAGGGACAGCACATGCCGGCCTGTCCCTTTTAATAGGATAAGCCATAGAAGATCCTTGCGCGAGATAATTGCTTAAGAGACCTCATCGCCGTAACAAGTTCAAGAAAGACAAAAAAAGACATCCTAAAGGAACTAACTTCTTAAAGATAAGACAAAATCCTTAATAATCAAGGGATAAGCTAGAAATTAGTAACAAAGTAAAAAAAGGACTCAAATGCTCAGGATTGATTCTTATACAAAGGCAAACACTCCCAAGCACCAAGGTATGCAATTCCAAACTCATTTCTTATTTAGAAACACTTTTAGAAGGAAGTCTAAATTGAACGTCAGAGTGCTTCCCGGTCAAATTTAATCGAAAAGCACTAACAGTGTCCTCATTTTGCAAGAGCTGAGGAGCAATGCAATTTAGCTTCACGAGTTTGGTAAAAGGAGTTAGTCATCAATTCCCTTCGGGATCATCAAAAATAGGCCAAGTGTGTGGCCTGGATTGCGCCACTAATTTCTAACACACACAAATATAATTTTGAATACATATATTTTTCTAGTTTAATGGTAGAACTTTCCATTTTGACATGATTTATTCATATATTTTGGGATTTTTGAGATTTCAATTGTTGGATTAAATATTTCGTTCATATTTTTTGATATTGTGTGTCTGAGACCTTGTACCGTTTCTTTTTTTTGATAAATATATGCATGTTAAGTGTTTTTGTACATGTTTTGGCGTTTTTGCCTTAATATGCTTATATGCATTTTGATGTATATTTTGGTTTAAATAAGCATGCGGGGTAATTTTTCAGGGTTGTAGGGAATTGCTGTGCGAATTTAAAAAAAAAATATTTTCGAGATATTTTACCTATAAATATCTTCCTTTAGATATTTTGTTCAAAATATCTCTCTCCCTTTCTCTAACTTTGAGACACACCAAACGCTCTGCCTTCTCTCTAACTTCTTGGGGGGCCGTGGCTCGATTTTCAACGATCCAACAGCGGATCCTTGCTATTGGCATCGTGGTCTACACATCTATCTCGACGAAATTTGATTTCGATGAAGCTTGAATTTGCATGTAGATCGAGGCATAGGATTTTTGATCCAACGAGGTAGGATTCAGATTCTACTGCTGTATAAGGGTGTTATATGTAATCTTATGCATTTCTACCATTTAAAAACGCATGAAAAGATGATTTATGTTTTAGATATGGTTTTTTATTAAAACCATTTTTTGGCATTTTTGGTGGACGAAAGTGTGTTTTGAGGGTTTTCTTTGGAGGTTTTGGTGTGAGGCTTGGGCGTGTTGGTGTCTGCGGATGTTTAATGGGTGTTTAGAGGCTTGATTTGAGGTTTAGAAACAAAATCCGTAGCTCAACACAAATCTGGGGAAGTTCAGTCGACTGGACCTTGGAGGTCAGTCGACTAGATCATCTTTTGGGGAGTTCAGTCGACTGAACCTGAGAGGTCAATCGATTGAAATTGTTTCTATTTTGGTTCTCTTTTTCCAAAGAGTTTTTCAGTCGACTGGGGTCCTGTGTGGGCTGTTGGTGATGTTTTGGTAGTTCGATGGTTGGGTGTTGGCTTTCCTCGAGTGATTGATGGATGAAAAAATGGAGTTTTTATGAAAACTTTTGGAAACATGTTTATTGGAGGTTTGGAGCTAACCCTTGGGATTGAGGCTCACTTTCTAAAATATTTTGATGAAAATATATTTTTTTACATATTTTGGTCTGATCTCCATGGTTCATAGATTGGATCACTTGTTTATACATGTGTTGTATAACTGTTTTTCAGAAAAAAAATTGAAATATTTTGTTTGATCTCCATGTTGATGGATGGATCTATATATATACATGTATAATGTATATTTGTGAAATATTTTCGTAGTCGAGCTACGATTCGATTTTTAGAAGATTATCTAGATGTATCGGAATGATGTGTATTTGGCACGAGTTGCCCTCGGTGTAAGTCCAAAAACGTGCACAACGTAGGTGCTCTGTACCTTCAGGTTAGTTCCCGTAAATTGAGTTGGTTGGGTGCATTGTACCCTCGGATTGTCGAGCCCATAAATTAAGCGGTACGTTATGGTGCTCTGTATAGAACTTGTCATCACCTTGCGAGTCTTGAATTGCTGGGGTCTAGGGTAATGGGAAGGAGTCTATAGTTGTTACCTCTGTCCCCTGGTGATAGAGTCGGTACATAGGATCATATTCTTCTTGTTTCTTCACAATGGTACATTCCTTAAGAGAATAATAATTTTGGTTACTGTTTTTCCTTAACTGTGGTGTTTATTTGCATTATTTTCAATACATGGTTTTAAGGATTGAAAACATAGATTTTATGAAATAAAACCATTTTGAGACTCGTGGAGGTCTGATGGAAAATCGTTTTGGGTTTTGTGGTTAAGTTTGCTCTCATTATATAATTGCATATCCTGATTTACTGCTTTATAGTCTGTTTCTATTGGGTTTCGACTCACGGGTAGAAATTTTTTTGTCAAAACCATTTTCAAGTGATGCTATGGAAGGCGACCATGAGTTTCTCTGGTGGTGCCCGCGGCGGCGAAAGACTTTTATAGTTTTTCTTTTTGGTATGCTTGTTCTTGAAGGCAGGTTTTGTATGCCGTAAGGCGATATACTGTATGCAAGTTGGAACAGTATGTCTTTGTTTATGAGAGATGTTTTAGTTGAGTATTCCATTGGTTTCAATAGGTGAATTTAAATGTACGAAAACCTATATTTTCATAAAACTGGTATTTGGTGGATTTTCACGTGACTCGGGGTTTTGGGGCGTGACAGTGTGAGATTCCCATGTTGGGATGAACCGTACATTTTTTTTTGATATTCACATTGTATTTTTGATAGTGGGTACTCTCATGGATCTTGGTTTTTTTTTCTTTTTTTGCTTTTGATGTTAAATGGTATAATATTTGAACAAATAAGACATTCCATTAATTACACAATATGAGACGATGAATTTTATTATTTATAAAAGGCAACAAAAATGAAACGATTGATTTTAATTAGTATTCTTAGTTGAACATGCGTTATTACATTACTGAAACATTGGTTATAAGAAACAAGATAATATTTTTTTTAGAAAAATGAGACATTTTGTTATAGAAATTAGGCAAAGTCTCATCGCAACCAATGTTTCATTTCGAAAATAAGATATTTTTAATTACACATAAATGTCCCAATTTGTGCATTAATAAGACATTTTAGTTACATATAGAAAATATGTCATTTTCTTTGCAAAAAACAAAATATTGTAGTTACATAAAGAAAATGTCTCATATTTGCACAAATGAGATATTTTAGTTACACATAGAAAATATCTCATTTTTCTGCACAAATAATAAATTTGTAATTACATAGAACAATATCTAAGTTTCGGCAGAAATTAAACATTTCACATTAAAGACCTGAGACATTTCACTTTTAATCCATGCATTACAAATAAAATATTTTATTTTTAAAAAAAACATAATAGAAGAATGTCTCAGTTCATTTTCCTTCTAGGGTTTCATAGAGAGATTTAAGGTTGTGTATTAGTTTGAATTTGATCTTAATAATGTTGACGAAAAATGAATTTACAAGAGCTCGAAATCAGTTCTTCAAAGAGTAGTAGAGTGACATTATCACGCCCCAAACACCAGGATAACGTGAAAGTCCACCAAACACCAATTTTATAAAAAAATAGGTTTCTCAACAGTTAAATACAACATTTGAACTGAACAACCCAAGAGTCAACTATCATAAACAGTAAACATGCAGATCCAACATCAATATAATATATCACCCTAAGGCGTACAAAAAAGAAAATAATAAAGTCTTCTATCATCCGTCACCACGGGCATCACTAGATCTACTCCTCGAGGTCATCAACATCATTACCTGAAAAAGGTTTGTCAAATCCCACACTGTGAGCCGAAGCCCAATAGAAAATAGACTATGATGCAATAAAACAGGATATGCAATCACATAATATAAACTTAACTCATCCACGTGAGCCTCGAAAAGATTTTATTTCATAAAATCCCAAGTTTTTCATCTTTAAAATCAAGTATTTCAACAATGCAAATAATGTTTTGCAGCTAAAGAAAAATAGTAACAAAGCGTTATTTTTCCACTCGGATCAACAACCGATGAAAGAGAAATGAATCCTATGTACTGATTTCGTCACAAAGGGACAGATGTAACAACTATAGACTCCTGCCCATTATCTATCTCTGAATCATTTAAGACCTATTAAGTAATGGCAAGTTTTATACGGAGCTACCACAACGTGACTGCTTAATTTACGAGCCCAAAACACAAGAGTACAAAGCACCCACCACTTAATTTACGGAGATTAACTCAAAGATACAAAGCACCTACTCTGTGCAAGTTTCTGAACTTCCACCGAGGGCAACTCATGCCAAATACCTACTATCACGACACATCTATAAAATTATTTAAAAACTAACCCGTAGCTCGACTACGAAACAAAAATATTTTCACAAATTATACATTAAACATGTATAAAAATCTATCCATCAACATTGAGATCAACAACCTTAAAAACATATGTTCCACCGTTTCATCAAAACATTTAAAAGTTGAGACTCAACCCCGAGGGTTAGCTCCAAACCTCCAAAACACATGTTTTAAGATTTTCAGAAACCCTCCGATTTTAAAATCACCTCTTGAAAACCATAACCAACCATACGTCCAATATCATGTAATAAACCAAGAAAAAAATGTAAAAACGTGTTCTTTCATCCAAGCAACACGGTTTAAACATAAAACATGATATTTAAAGCATTTTCAACCGGTGAAAAAGTATATAATTGCACGTAGCACCCTATAACGACAACATAATTTAGGATCCTACCTCGGTGAGTTAAAAACTCAACTCCTCGATCCATGTCTGAACATGAACTTCGTCAAAACGAGATTTTGTCTAGATGAAAGCGGAGCCCACAGCGTGGATAACAAGGATCCACTAACATAACGTGAAAAACTAAGCCCCGGGCCTTAAAAAATCTAGGGAGAAGGTAGAGAGAAAGGAAACTTAGCTTGGAAGAAAGAATAAGAAAATATCTAACCCAAGCTAGATATTTATAGTCTCAGCCCCGAATAGGAATTCAGTCGACTGAATTGGCCAATTCAGTCAACTGGAATGCTACTGGAAAGCCCAAAAACACCCCACCGCCACAACTTAGTCGACTGAGTTCCCATCCTCAGTAGACTGAACCCAACCAGTAGGGACTCAGTTGAATGGAAACACCCATTCAGTCGACTAAACTGCCACTGCCCAGCTAACAAACTAAAAAATTGCACAACAGTCTTTTTAAACCCTGAATAAGCGTATAAAACATGCGGTTCTACAACAATGAAGTATAACTCATGCATCGGGAACACACGTGTATAGAAAAGAACACATCAACATGTATACATCATAAAATAATACGAAACTGGGTCTCACAACTCTCCCCCCTTAAGGAATTTTGCCCCCAAATTTTTACGACAAGGTTATGAAAGGTTAAGAAGAAAACAACTCTGGATATCACGCCCGGACCCTAGACTCCAGTTCCCACGTCACTTCCTCAACACCATGATGAAACCGTAAGACCTTAACATACATGATAGTCCTCATTCTAAGCACTTTCTCCTTCGAATCTAGAATCTTCACAGGCCGTTCCTCATACGTGACATCCTCATCAACCTGTAACTCATCCCAATCCAGAATATGTGAAGGGTCAGGCTCATATTTTCTAAGCATGGAAACATGAAACACGTTGTGCACGGATGCCAATTGAGGTGACAAGGCCAGACAGTATGCTACCACTCTAATCCTATCAAGGATCTCAAATGGTTCAATAAAACACAGTGATAGCTTCCCGCTACGGCCAGACCTCATCAAACCTCTACGTGGAAAGAATTTCAGAAACATATGATCTCCCACTGCGAACTCCAACGGTCTCCTCCTTTGATCTGCATAGCTTTTTTGGCGACTCTGAGCTGTCACTAGGCGTTGGCGAATCACGCAAATTTTCTATGTTGTCTCTCGTACCAAGTCAGGACCCAAAACTGTGGTGTCTCCCACATCTGTCCAACACACAGGTGACCTGTACGGCCTACCATACAAAGCTTCATATGGTGCCATCCCAATACTGGACTGATAACTGTTATTGTATGAAAGCTCTGTCAATGGTAGATGATCCTCCCAAGAACCTTGAAAATCCAGCACATAAGCCCTCAACATGTCCTCTAAAATCTAAATAGTCCTCTCAGACTGATCGTCTGTCTGCGGGTGAAAAGCTATGCTAAAGGTCAAGCTCGTCCCTAGAGCTACCTGAAGACTCTACCAAAAGCGTGATGTAAAGCGCGGGTCTCAATTAGAAACAATAGTCACAGGTACTCCGTGTAGTCGGACTATCTTACGAACATACAATTGACTCAGTTTGTCCACTGAATCCCTCACACGAATGGAAAGAAAATGTGTAAACTTCATCAATCTATAACCACAACCCAAATAGCATCGTGTCCCTTCAGTGATCGAGGAAGTCCTGAAATAAAATCCATCGTGACGTTCTCCCACTTCCACTCAGATATCGGCAATGGCTATAACAATCCGGCTTGTCATTGGTGTTCTGCCTTTACCTGCTAACAGGTAAGGTACCGAGAAACAAACTAGATCACATCCCTCTTCATTCCCGTCCACTAGAACTGACAGCGCAAATTGTGATACATCTTCATGCCCCTAGATTACCTGCAAGACGTGAGTGATGAAAATCATGTAGCACCTCAGCTCGGCACGACTTTGGCACAAACAATCTCCCAGTCAATCTCAAATTCTGATCTGAGCTAACGACCCATCCCGTAGTGTCCTTCCCACTAGCAATACGGTCCTGTATCATCTGCGCCTCCTGATCTGCCTGTTGAGCCTCTAACACACGTGCAACCAATGCAGGTCGTGACACTACTAAAAATAAGGTCACACCTCTTCTTCTCTCTCCGAGACACAGATCAAACTCACCAATCTCTCTAAGCATATCACATTCTCGTATAACCACAGAAGCTAACAAACCATGAGATCTCCTACTAAGTGCGTCAGCCACAACATTGGCCTTTCTTGGGTGGTACTACAAATCGAAGTCATAGTCTCCCAACAACTCCATCCATCGTTGTTGGCGTAAGTTCAAGTCTTTTTGTAAAAACAAGTATTTTAAGCTCTTGTGATCAGAGAAAATCTTGAAGTGCTCACCATATAGGTAATACCGCCATGTCTTCAAGGCAAAGACCACAGCTGCCAACTCCAGATCGTGTGTCGGATAGTTCTTCTCATGTGTTTTCAACTGTTGAGATTCATAGGCCACAACCTTACCTTCCTACATCAAAACGCAACCCAGACCATCATGTGATGCATCACAGTACACCGTATAACCTAAACCTCGCTCAAGAATAACAAATACTGGGGCACTGGTCAATCTTCTCTTCAACTCCTGGAAAGTCGACTCACATGACTCGTTCCAAACAAACATAACTCCCTTCCACGTAAGATGCGTCATCAGCGCGGCATGTTGAGTAAAATCGCGCGAACCGTCAGTAGTAACCTACCAAACCCAAAAAATTGCAAATCTCGAAGACATTCTTCGGTTGTTCCCAACCCATTACTGCATCGATCTTCGAAGAATCCACTGATATCCCATATTTTGACACTACATGTCCAAGAAATCTTACCCAATAGGTCTGTCTGTAACCCCAATACAAATGCAAATGCAGAGAAAATAAATGAATGTGATGCTCCCGTGTCGATGAGAACACTGGCCTATGATCTATATACTAGGAGAGTACCTCTGATCATGGAAGGAGTAGCTGTAGTGTTGGGCACAACTGGTGCTTTGGAAGCACTAGGATCAATAAGGACATAAGCTCTGCCCTGCAGTGCTCTGGTCTGTCCATAGTAGCCCAAGGCCGTCGGTTGCCTCACAGACTGTGCTGAGGCACCTCCTTCTGCAAACCTAGACGTTCGAGTCTTAGGTTGCTACGAAGTCAGTCATCTCTGTGCAGTTGGTACAACTGACGCTCCTGTCGCACTCTAAACATTCCCTCCTCGTGGGCAGTATCAACGAATGTGCCCAGGCTAACGACACCCAAAACATACTGGTGGGTCTCTCCCCTGGGACTGGACGGGCGCTGCACTCTAGACCTGGCCCTTTTGCAAGCACTCAGGTTAACGGTGCCCTGGCTATCCACATCGATAACAGATAAGCTCTCTCTGCTCCGGCCTTCCTGTTGATGCCACTGAAGGTGTAGGTGTAGAAAGCTGTAGTTGATACGATCCCACATAATGAGAACTCGGACTAAATGGCCTTCGGCGCTTGTTCTTGCGCCCCTGAAGCTGTGTACCTCCATTACCCTACTGATTCTTGCTCTCCCTAGCTTTACAGCTCTCTGCCAGTGAGTTCTCTACTCGGATAGTGGCTTCCACTATCTCAATGTAAACACACAAACCCAACGCTGCAATTTTATCCTTGATGGCAGGTTGAAGGTCCCTTTCAAACCTTTTTGTGCGTAACTCCTATGTTGACACCATCTCAGGTGCAAATCGCGACAGATTCGCGAACTTGGCCTCATACTGAACCACCGTGAGGTTCCCTTGAACAAGGGAAAGAAACTCTTCCCAGTATGTGTCCCTGGATGAACTCGAAAAATATTTCTCCTAAAAGGCCCTAGTAAAAGAGGTCCTAGTTAAAGTGGCCCATGTGCCATTTACGATGGTTTTAGCAAACTTCCACCACTCCCTTGCATCCTCCAGCTGTTGGAACGCTGTCAACTTTATGCGTAAGACATGCTCCTCGATTTCTAAGATATCGAAGATCGTCGTGGTTACTTCCAACTATTTAATAGCAACTTTAGGGTCCAGCTCCCTAGAAAAGGTTGGAGGGTCCAACCTCTGAAATTCCCTCATTGCCACCGAGGCCCTTGGCTCAAGAGCCCTCACTCCAGCCCTTGCTGCCTCTGCCATTGCTCTCATAGTAGCCAGAATTTCATGTACAATGTCACCACCATCCACTTGTTCTTGTGGGGCATGAATGTCCCCTTCCTCTGGAACCTGAACATGTGCATGACCTCAGCCATGACCCCTGCCATCGCCCCGTCCCCGTCCTCCCCGTGTGTACATAATTCTATATGAAGGTGGCATAACATAATAAGCTCTCATGCAACATGTTATAACCGACGTAAAACAGGAACACATAACACATAACACATAACCATGTTGAACACATAGCCATCCAAGCTTATACAAACACATGTCACCTACCGAGGAGAACCAAAAAGACAGACGCGTCAATTTGGATAACCCATTCAAATTCCTTGCTAGAAAACACGTCGGCCAATCGCATTTCTAACTTGGCTTTCAAATTTGTTAATCCAAACACCCTAAGGCTTGACTCATCCATCCTAAGGTTCAACCTCCATACTCACGTATACACTAATTATCATACTTCACATGCTGTCATGCTCATGTTATAAAAACCTTTAAACACATGTAATCAAGCACACATGATCATCCTCACAAGGTGATGCATCATCTTTTCATGGCTCTTAGGTATTCGAACCCAAAACTCTGATACCAAGTTGTCGCGTTCCAAACTCTAACTGTACTAACCCGTACCATGATAATTAATAAAAATAAGACATGTGTCACTCCTTAGAATAATATATTATTTGACAGTTCGTAAAAGAAATCTTAAAATAAAATTTCTGACAAATAATAATATAGTGATAAGAATTTTAAATATTTCTAGATTTTCTTACATATGATAGGATTATAAAAAGATTCAAGATAAGATAAAATCAAATGTAATAATTGAAAAAGATTTGGATAAGATTGTAGATAAGATCAAATCAAAATTAATGATTGAAAAAGATTTAGATAAGATTCTGGATAAGATCAAATCAAAGGTAATGATTGAAAAAGATTTTGGATAAAACTCTAGATAAGATCAAATCAAAGTTAATGATTGAAAAAGATTTGGATAAGATTCTGGATAAGATCAAATCAAAGGTAATAATTTCTAGATAAGATCAAATCAAAGGTAATGATTGAAAAAGATTTGGGCCAGCCTATAATAGGCACTTGGTGGCAACATATCATCACATATCATCTCTCACACAGTGAGCTTTTAAGCCAAACACTCAACGTCACCACCGCCGTGAGCCCGACGCCGCTTAGCCACTGCCGTCGCCGGATGCCGCTGACACCACCCACGCCGCCGTCAGCCTCCACCACCGTCCCCGGCCACCATTTCTCTCTCTGTTATGTAATCTCTCTTTCTCTCTCTCTCTCTATTATGCATTGAGATTTTATCACTGGAGGATTAAAAATTTTGAGATCAAGATCAAGGAGAGAATTTTGTCACGTCTAAATTGAGGTAAGATGCTTAAGTATTATTTTGAAAAAAAATACATGAACTTATATCCATATTTTTGAAGTATGAAAAAATTGTGATAGCATGATCTTTTTTTTAAATACCATGATATTTTTAAGTATGCTATCTGTATTTTTTTACAAAGCATGAGTATGTGAAAGGAAAGTTTTTGATAATGTGCTACTATTCCAAAGTGCCAAATTACAAGGGTTTCTGGCCCGTTATATCCCGTTATGGGAGGTTGCCTAATTATGGGTGTTGTTGCTCCCTATGGGGGAGGTTGCCCGTTGAGCGGGGGTTTTACCTTAAAGGCTTTGCGGGTTATAAGTCCCGGACAGCACATACCACTCGTGCTTAGTGAAGAGTGGCCCTCATTCCATCACGTTGCTAATCCGTGCATTGAGAATTGAGATTATGGTACCGTTGGAACTCCCGATCATAAGGTTGATGACTATTTGGTCACTGTTGGGTATGAGTTGTGAATGAGACATGATTATTTTGCATTGTGACGGTTATGCCAGAAATTTTATTTTGAGACAGTGAATTTCATAATTTGTGGTTGTTGAGCCTAAAGTGCTACTTTTACAAAGATTGAAAAAAGTTTGTTATAACTTGTGAGATCCTAAAACGCCTGATAAGGTTCTTTATGAAATTTTGTGACAAGTGGATGCAATATCTTACTTTTCTTATGAAAAGCATGCTGTTTTAATAGATTGACTATTTTTTTTTTATCTTGTTCGTTATAATACTAAATGCACTCTCCTGTAACCTTTGTGATTGCAGATAGTAGGGATGACTAGAGTTGGTCCACCACAGTCGTCAAGTTTATAATTCCATATCGTAGTTAATGTTTTTTTTTTTTGTAAAATATACGTTGGTTTGGGGATACATAATAGCGTATTCGAAGCATGTACAGGTGCTTGTTTTCTGTAAATAAATAATTCAAGTTTGATAATTTTGTTTGGTATACGCCGATTTGGGTATACTGAAAAATATATCATATCTTGTACAAGTACTACTCGGTTGATGATTTGAGATTACATCGATTTTTTCAAAGTAAAAAAAAGGGTAGTATAGTTCATATCTCACCTGAATGCCTTTAGTTGCTACCTTAACTGTTACGCGAAGAAAAAATTATACAATCTCAGGATGGGATAGTATTCTTTATCGAATTTGTACTTCTGGAAAAGGGGTGTGATAATTTTGGTATCAGAGTCCTAGGTTTTAGATTCTATAGACTTGTCAGAGTTTGGTCTGTGGTGGACCGTAGGATAAGTGCGCTTTCTTGAGTTTTGGCATAGGCCTTGGGATATCATACCCTTGTATTTGGACATCTGATTGACTGGCTTTGAAGTCCATTTGGGAAATGCATTCTGCAGGCGTAGGTTCCTACTTGAAAATCTAAGTATGTTGTTAGATTGGGAAGATAACCCTCGGTTTTCTTGTTCGGTTGTCTTTATGTGCTAGGTTAGGCTCTAGTGTCGAATCTTAAATCCATTCATTTCTTATAATAAGATATGGTATGGAACATTCTGAAGGGGCATCGTCAATTCCTAATGAAGTACAACAACAATTGCTACCCCCGTAGGAGAAGAAGTGATAATCAGAAGTGTATACAAAAATTGTTTGTTGAAAATATGAGACAAAGACATGATGGTAGATTTGATGCCTTTAAGCATGATAGCTTTCGACCTAATTCTCGGGATGGACTGGTTGTCCTC
>JAOTRH010130572.1:0-14298 GCA_034768845.1 Heliamphora exappendiculata | reverse complement strand
GCCCAAAAGTAAAATTATTGTGGAAGAACTAGAAGAAAATACCAGTAGAATAGAAGAGGAACCACAAGTCATTGATATTCCATTGTCTCATGTAGTGGAAAGATTATTGGGGTAAGTGCAGATCCTGAATATGGTGCTACCATTAACATGCCAGACGAGCATGTGGGTAATGGTGCACAAGGTTTAGATTCTGCACAACGCGTTACTACTAGTACACAGACGCAGGTAGTGCCTCGTTGTAGTGGGAGGGATGTTCATCAATCTAATCGGTATATGTTCTTGGGAGAGTCTTTCGATAGGATCCCGACAGAACTGAATACTGAGCCCTATAACTACAATAAAGCATTCTAAAACAAAAATGCAGATCTTTGGCAAGAAACTATGAATTCAGAGATGAAATCTATGTATTTTAATTTGATATGAGAACTTGTAGAACCACCTGAAATGATAAAATCCATCATATGCAAGTGGATTTACAAAAGGAAAAGAGGAACAGATGGGAAGGTAGAAATTTTTAAAGTTAGGCTTGTAGAAAAAAATAATTCACTCAAAAAGAATGGATCGATTATGAGAAAATCTTTTCGCTGATAACGATGCTTAAGTCTATCTGGATTCTTTTATCCATTATGGCTCATTTCGATTACGAAATTTGACAAATAGATGTCAAGATAATTTTTTTTAATGGAAGTTTTGACGAGTGTATCTATATGGTATAACCAGACAGTTTCATAGCAAAGAGTCAGGAACACATGTTGTGCAAACTTAAAAACTCTATTTATAGACTTAAGTAAGCATTGAGTGTTAGAGTTGTATACCGAAAACTATGAATTTTATTTGTTTTAGTATTTAATTTTATTTTAATAAAATTAATTTTTTATTTTATGAGAATTTTAATGAGTAATGTATGCAATATCATTTCTTTAATGTTATGCATTGTTGTCTTTTATTCTGTATAGTATTTAATTTGGTGTGTAGAGTGTGGCTTGCACATAGAAGACTAAATTTTAAGTTTTTACCGAATATAAATATTTATTCGTAGTTTAAATAAAAATGGGCATACCATTAGTACGATTGGAACATAGAGTTTAATAGGTTTCTCTTGGTTACGAAAAACAAATAATAGCGTCGTCTATTGTTCCGACTCTCTGTGCTAATACACTTTGTGTGTATTGAACGGGACACATTAGAGTAATTAATTTTATACTGACTATATAAATTAATTTATGCCTCAAGATTATTATGAGAGTACTTATGCTCTTAATCTTGAAATAATTAATTATTTGCGTACATTTAATACTCGTTATTTTGATTCATTAAGGGGCGTGATCTTATATGGGTCTATATTATCGATAAGTAAGATAGTGGTATTAATTATATAGTGAATATTCATTATTGATGGAACCCACGTCTCAATAGTTCGGGACTGACGTTATCTCCTTAAGGAAGTATATAAGTTTTGACTAGGGCAAACTCTACAGGTGAATTTTATTATCTGGCGGTCAAATAAGTTAAGCGAAATGGTTTAAATTTTTTAAAGAAGTCGATTAAATTAAATTATCAGTAATTAAATTTAATTGGCGTGTATTGAAAATCTTAACGTGGGAAGATGAAGCAAGTATTTAATAATAAGAGCTCAATGCAAAATGGTCTTAAGATTATGGTTTAGAGTGCATTTATAGTTGTTTAGAGTAATTTAGTATTTTATAAAAATTACAAAAACTGTTGTAAGATTTTCATAATTATAGATACCGCTGTAAGGTTTGCATAATTACAGAAACTACTGAATGGGTATTGTGGCTTTGGGATTTGGGGGTCATTTTGAAAAATGTTCAAAAATAAAAAAGTCAAAGAATGTTTAGAAATTTTTTTTAACACATTGAAAACTAAATTTTGAAAACCCATTTTGTTGAACATAGAGTCGCTATTTAATTTTTGAGAAAAACTAAGAAAAACAAAACTGGCTACTGATATTTTAAAACGTTAACCAGAGACAGAGGGTTCGAGAGTTAAGATACGAATTGGGAAAGGTGTTAGACACCCCGTTCGTCCAACCATAAGGTTGGCCTTTATTAATCATCATTGGTTCTTTAATAGAATTTCTCAAATGCATGCAAATTAAAAAAATAGGGGTGAAGAGAGAACATTCAAAATTAAATATAGAAAATACATAAAATATATACATAACACTCTAAAATAAATAGGTGTCAAAAGAAAAATCCTAAATCGTATGGCATGCAATTTCAATCTAAAGGATACATGAAACACATAGCCATATGCAATAATATTGAAACAACCTAAACTAGCATGATTTGGTTAAAAGAATAAAAAATATGATAGAAATTGGCAAAGCTACTTAAACATGGATTTTCTACAAAAGAAAAATCAAACTATCCTAAACATGATTCCGAAATAAAGAAACTAAAACTTGCATATTATCAAAATTAACTAGATTAATGCTATATGGAAAAAAAGTCTATTTATCAAAAAAATTTAAAATAAGAGTTTTGTAACAAAAGAGAATTTAAAGATTTAAAAAAAAAAGAAAAAGATTTGACAAGGTAAAAAATGCTATTAAGAAAAAAATCTAATTATTTACATAAAAGATGAAAATAAGAAGAATATGAGAAGATATTTTTATGTTTTTGTGCTGTTTGTTGTTAATAGAAAAAAAAAATTATAAAAGACAAGTTAAGAAGATTTAGCTATTGACATTTTTTATTTTAAAAAAGAATAAAATAGAAGAAAATAGAAGAAATGGAAAGAATAATAGAGTGTTTTAAAAGAGAAAATTATGAATTACTTAAAGATGAAAATTAACTTAAAAGTCTTTTGTGAATTTTGATTTTAGAAAAATAAAAAAAAATACCATGAAAAGAATATTAATATTACAAGAAATGAAATGTTAAATGACACTTTGTAAGGAAATTACAAATATTACAAAAAAAAAATAATGGAAAAGAAAATTACACTAATAAAAGGAAGAGAATAAAAACTAAAAAAAGAAAAAGAAAAAAAAATTAAAAGAATATTAACTTAAAAGAACATCTAAGTTAATATTACAAGAACTTTTATGTTGGTGTTATCAAAACAACATTAAATTAAAAGAAAAGGAAGAAGAAATGTTAGTATTTAAATGAAATGTGAACTTAAAACTTAAAGGAAAGAGGAAATAAAAATGTTATAAAGAAAATTTAAAATTCATAAATAAAGTGCTAGAAAAAAAAGGGTAATATTAAAATAATGTTAGAAGAAAGTAAACACTAAACTAGAAGAAAATAAAATAGAGCATTAAACTAATTAGGACAAGAAAATGAAATAAAATACTATTGAAATGAAATTTAAATTAAAAGAAAATTAAATGCTAGAACATTAAATTAATGTAAAAGAAAAAAAAAAGAAAAAGAATGAAATACTAGAATTTAAATGGATGTAATATTGACTATTACAACAATTTTTATGTAAGTGCATCGGGTTATAACAATTAACAACATTGATAAGTTGTAGTTGTCAAAAATATTAGCACTATTTAATTATTTAACAATTTATAATAAGCTTAAAATGTAAGCAAGTAAATTAATAAAACAAGTAAACTACATAAGCTAAAGTATGAATTTAAACATAAATGTAATAACTAATAAGCAAAACAAAAAATATAATTGAAACAAATACATGGAAATTAACATGATCACTCCAAAAAAAAAAAAGATGGAGCTAGGGGATCCAAGCGGAATACCTAGATTGTTATGGAATCCTCAAATTAGGGTAATGTGCTCCAATGCTTCAATCCTCGGATAGTGATCCAAGCTATGGTTGTAGGACTTCAGAGACTCGGCTTACGGTATTTCGGTAGAGCTTCAGCGTCGGGGTTCGGAATTACTTGGCGTTTTGGCAGAATTTCTCTCACTAAACCTCTCTCTAATTTTTTGTCCCTGAAAACGTACCAGAGGTACAGTATTTATAGAGTTTTTCAACTAATGAGATGTTGACATGTTTTTAGACACATCAGGCCATTTGAAGTTGGCGGTCGCCATGTTGGAAAAGGTTCCACAAGGTTCTGTTGGCGGTCGCCACAATGGAGTTGGCAGTCACCATGTTTGGGAATTGTTTGGACAACAAGTTATTGGTTTTGATGGTTAAGGTTGAAATTCCGAACTTGGATCACTTTCCGAGCATCGAACTGAAGCACTTGTTCCACCTGTTTTCATCATCGGATCCACCTAAGATTGGGTGAGGTCAAATTGGGGTGTCTACAGTTGCCTCTCTTTGATTTGACCCGTATAACAACGCGTGATACAAGTTATATGAAAGATCCATAGACAACAGCTATTTTGCCGAATCATCAATCTTAAGCCACAAACACACAAGCATATGTATGATGTTGGTCAAACTCGAACTTTCATCGAGTTGCCTACGTACCCTTTTTGCTAGGGATCAGACCAAAACGTAGTTCCTGGGGCAAAATGCAAATGTAACATGATATAGATGTTAACATGATGCTGGTATGATCGAACAAATTCTAAAAATCGAGTTAAGATATGAAGGGAAGCACAAATAAGTTAAAGATCGAGTTAAAATCTAAGAACTCGGTTGGTGGTAAAATAATTAAAAGGATCGAGTTAAGATACAAGAAATTATCTTAATCGAAAAAATAATCACGAATTGATCGGTCGAGTTAAGACCTTACAATTTCGGGATGGAAGCGGGATAAAAAATAATTAGAAGTCAAATTTTATGACTTAGAGTTAATTTTACCGGGAGGAAATCACGAATTAATTGGTTAAGTTAAGATTTAAAAATTCAGAATAAGACGTGAGATAAAAATAATTAAAAATCTAATTACGGCTTAAAATTAAATTTATCGAAAGAAATCACGAATTAATAGGTCGAGTTACGACCTAAAAATTCGGAATAAGGCGTGAGATAAAAATAATTAAAAGCTTAGTTACGGCTTAAAATTAAATTTATCGGAATAAATGACGAATTAATAGGTCGAGTTAAGACCCAAAAAATTCAGAACAAGGTATGAGATAAAATTAATTAAAAACCTAGTTATGACTTAAAATTAAATTTATCGAAAGAAATCACGAATTAATAGGTCGAGTTAAGACCTAAAAAATTCGGAGTAAAGCGTGAGATAAAAATAATTAAAAGTCTAGTTACGGCTTAAAATTAAATTTATTGGAAGAAATTATGAATTAATAGGTCGATTTAAGACCTAAAAAATTCGGAACAAGTCGTGAGATAAAAATAATTGAAAGTCTAGTTACGATTTAAAATTAAATTTATCGGAATAAAATTTGAGGATAGACAAAAAAATACAAATAACACAAAATTATTTATGTATTTTTTTCAAAAATCGTTTTTATACACAAAGATGAAATAAAACACCTACAACATAATAAACGTATATATAATACCAAAAATTGCCCAAACAGCCCCTTAAGAAACCCAAAAGCCATAATGATGCTCTGACATGGCGGTCGCCATGATGGTTGTGACGTGACGGTTGACAACATTCTGGTGGCCGTCGGGACCAAATCCTTCCGACATGGCAGCCGCCAGGTGTAAATCCTTCCAACATGGCGGTCGCCATGTGCCTCTTCGCCATCCTGGAGGTCGCTATAATCGAAGGTGGCGGCCGCCACCTTCGAACGGGGATAAGGTACCTTGAGATGCGCGAGGGGCCTCACTTTTCACATTCTCACGCTCTCTCTGGCCTCCCTGCGCTCTCAAACTCTTTCTCGCTTCCAAACTTTCTCTTGCTTCCTTCTTGCTCTTTCTTATTATCACACGAGGTTTACTCTACTCTTTGTGATTCTGTTCCTCTTCATGGCAGGCCAGGGCCATGGAGCCGATGACTTGGGGGCACGACAAGATCCTTCTGATTTGAGAGCTCTTCCATGGGGACGCTCAGGGATACAACCACCAGTTTCCCTGCCAGCGGGGTCACTACTACGCAGCCAAGTGCTGCGATGGATGCTCTCCTTCTTGAGGTAGAGTGTGCCTCTTGCCAGGCAGCCGAGGAGGAGGTCCAGGCAGCTGCTGAGGCACAGGCGGCTGTAGAGGCCGCGATGGCTGATTTTCTGGATCCAGACGCTAGAGAGGGTGATCCAGCACGTTTTGACCCACACACCTATGATCCGGTTCCTCATCACATTGTATACCGCGGGATGAGATGCTACGAGCCTCCTACCGACGCGATTGCTGCTGACGTTCTTCTACGAGAGCCTGACCACCACATCTCTCGTCAGCGACCCTCGATATGTACCATATTCTTACTGTTTTAAATACCAAAGTATGATTTATCAAACGTAGACGCGTGCCTAGAATCCCCCATATGATGATGATGATGATGTGCTTTGATATGATGATGAATTTTGATGATAGTGTGATGCTGATATTTTAGTTTATGGACCTTTACAATGGAGATTAAAACAGTAGGAACACTAGAATTTTGAATAAACAATAAAAGAGGCAATTATTTTAGTGAAAAGTATAAAAATTAAGAAAAAAATTTTACTTTTATTTTTGGGATATAACAACTAAAGGGGTAATTTTTATCAAAAAGTAATTTTGCCATAACTTTTAGACAAATTTCCAAAAGTCAGAAAAATTTAGGGAAGAAAATTTTAGAAAATTCTAGAAATTTTTTTTTTTAGAAAAAATTTTGAAAAATCTTAAAAAATTTTGAAGAAGAACTTTTAAAAAAAACTTTAGAAAATCTTAGGAAAAGTTTTAGGAAATTTTGGGAAAATTTTTGAAAAATCATAGGAAGAAATTTTAGAAAATTCTAAAAATTTTGAAAAATCTTATGAATCTTTTAGAAAATCTTAGGGAAATTTTAGAAAACTTCAAAAACATAAAAAAAAAACTTTAAAAATTCTTTTTTTTTTGAAAAAATTTAAAAAATTTTGAAATTTTTTTAGAAAATTCTAGAAAATTTTTAGAAACAAACTGAAATTTTTTTTGAAAATTCTAAAAATTTTAAATAAGTTTTAGGAAAATGTTAGAAAGCTTTTTTTTTTTAACACAAAAAGGTAGAGATCTGCCTGGCATACCAGGATTTATGGTTCCTAATCTTTTACAAGGGTTTAGAAGAACTTGAGGGTCGTCACATACACACGAACCTATGGTTTGGGAATTTGCCTAATTTATCAGGGTTTGAAAAAATCGAAGGGTCGTCACATACATATGAATTTAGGGTTAGGGTGCCTAGTCTTTTTCTAGGGTTTGAGGAAACCGAAGGGTCGTCACATACACAAAAACTTAGGGTTAGAAAATTTGCCTGATATATCAGGGTTTGAAAAAAATCGAAGGGTCGTCACATACACACGAACCTAGACTTAGTGTGCCTAGTCTTTTTCTAGGGCTTGAGGGAACTGAAGAGTCGTCACATACACACTAACCTACGGTTAGGATGCCTAGTCTTTTTCTAGGGTTTGAGGGAACCGAAGGGTCGTCACATACACACGAGCCTAGGGTTAGGGTGCCTAGTCTTCTTCTAGGGCTTGAGGGAGCCGAAGGGTCGTCACATACACACGAACCTAGGGTTAGGGAATTTGCCTGATTTATCAGGGCTTAAAAAAAATCGAAGGGTCGTCACATATACACGAACCTAGGGTTAGGGTGTCTAGTCTTTTTCTAGGGCTTGAGGGAACCAAAAGGTCGTCACATACACACGAACCTAGGGTTAGAAAATTTGCCTGATTTATCAGGGCTTGAAAAAAATCAAAGGGTTGTCACATACACACGAACCTAGGGATAGGGAATTTGCTTCACTTATAAGGGCTTGAGAAAATCGAATGGTCGTCACGTACACACGAACCTAGGGTTATGGTGCATAGATTTTTTTTTGGGCTTGAGAAAATCTAAGGGTCGTCACATACACACGAACCTAGAGTTAGGGTGCCTAGTCTCTTTTTAGGGATTGAGGAAATCGAAGGGTCGTCACATACACACGAACATAGGGTTAGGGCGTCTAGTCTTTTTCTAGGGCTTGAGGGAACTGAAGGGTCATCACATACACACGAATCTAGGGTTAGGGTGCCCAGTCTTTTTCTAAGGCTTGAGAAAATCGAAGGGTCGCCACATACATACGAACCTAGGACTAGGGAATTTACCTAATTTATCAGGGCTTGAGAAAACCGAAGGGTCGTCACATACACACGAACCTAGGGTTAGGGTGCCTAGTCTTTTTCTAGGGCTTGAGGGAACTGAAGGGTCGTCACATATATACGAATCTAGGGTTAGCGTGCCTAGTCTTTTTTCTAAGGTTTGAGAAAATCGAAGGGTCGTCACATACACACGAACCTAGGGTTAGGGAATTTTCCTGATTTATCAGGGCTTGAGAAAATCGAAGGGTTGTTACATACACACGAACCTAGGGTTAGGAAATTTTTCTGATTTATTAGGGCTTGAGAAAATCGAAGGGTCGTCACATACACACGAACCTAGGATTAGGGAATTTGCCTAATTTATCAGGGCTTGAAAGATTTGGTTATTGATGGCATATCTCATATGCTTGATCTGTTCTTTTCAGGTTGGTCATTACGTTCGAGGTTTCGGAGGTTCTACATTCGGGGAGGTGTTAGAGTGGTATGATGCCCTCCCTGCTCCTAAGCGGGCCATTGTTGATACTTCCGGCTTTGCTCGATTCATACCCCTGCTGGGTAGGACAAGCAATGACCGGGTCTGGCTGACGGCCTTGGCTGAGCGGTGGTAGGATACCACCAACACTTTTCACTTCACCACCTTTGAGGCTACTTTGACGCCTCTTGACTTCGCACTGATCACCGGCATCCTGGTCGGCGGTGTGTCCATTCCATTTGATCCATCCATAACTCGGTCTACTGATGCGTTGTTGTACTTCCTCGGAGCCATCCCTGCACAGATAGACAGAGATCGAGTTTGATACACTTGGTTCTTTGAGCGCTTCTGCCACTTCCACTGCTTCGAGCCCCGCCACTTCGAGTGGGTCGCCTGGGGCTTTTTGATGTATATGTTTGGTACCTCCTTATTTTCGAACAATGAGAATACCATTCATTTGCATTACCTTGGCGCTCTTGCTTTGGACCGGGTTGCTTCATTTGACTGGGGAGGAGCTACTCTGGCCACCCTCTACGGATTCATGTGGACACTGACCTGTCTCCCTCAAGAGCTTAGCATAGGGGGATACTGGAGGGTCTGGGAGGTATGATTTAGTTTTTGTATTTTTTCGTTCATTTCTATTTTCTTGTTATCCATTATTTACTGATTGACGCCTTCTTCATTGCTACTGTGTACTTACGAGTTCCTCGGGCTTCACGACCCGGCGAACTCCGCAGCAGACCCTCTGGTTATTCCCCTAGCAACCCGGTGGTCCCGTGGGCTAAAGGAGAAGAAGGCTGGAGGGAAGGACATAGACCATTTTTGGGTCTCACTGGACCGGCAGACCCCTGACCAGGTATCACTTTACTGTGTTTACCGTATTGCATCTTGTTCATGGCTGTTCACTACACTGTACACTGATTACTGTCCTGTACTGCTTACTGATTACTGTCCTGCATACTGATTACTGTTTACTACTTATTGCACTGCACTGTACCTTGAATGGCTGCAGGTCCATTGGGATGTTTGGAGGGGAGTGGAGGATCGGGCCAGCGCAGATCGGATACATAGCAGGGATATCGCTTCTAGGCAGATCCTGCTAAAGGGCCCATTCTGTCGGGAGTACTATCTTGGCGAGCGAGTGGTTCGCCAGTCGCTCGGCCTTGATTACTTCAGGATACCAGTGGTTCCTCCAGCTTGCATGCGCCGAACTGATCACATAGGTTGCGTTGATTTGCTGCTGAAGATGGTAGGGACCCTAGTCTCGGAGTTGCTCATGGAGGAGGGGGATTATATAGCCTGGGCCCGGGCTCATCTAATGGGTCCATTAGGTCCTGGCCCAGCTGGCCCTAGCGGTAGGAGGAGGTGACTGGCTCTTAGGGCTACTGGTGCTGGTGTTGGTGCTGCTGCAGCTGCTGATGCTGGTCCAGCTGGTGGGGCTAGGGTTGGGGGTGTCGAGATACCCTGGATCGTATCTTCCTTCGTGGATGGGTATCCTTTCGATATTCCTATCCCGGTTCCTCCAGCGCCAGAGTTCCAGCTAGTACGTGCGTAGGTTTGTTTTTTTATGTTGCCTCCTTTTTTGTACTTCCTTTATTTGTAGACTGCTCAGTTTTGTATTATTTTTCCACAGACAGATCAGGCTTGGCTGGACCGTATCATGCTGGTGATGAGCGGCCTGCGGACCCTTGTCCGCCAGTAGGATGCTGCTCTACGTGCAGTTGGGATCCATTTTGTTCCTCGGTCGGTGAGTGTTTGTCTTTTGATTTCTTTGCTTTTCTTTATATTATTTCCTTATTTTTTTGTCTCTTTCAACAGCCTCCTGTAGCTGCTGCTGTTCCACCACCTGCTCCTGCTCCTGCCCCGATTTCAGCCCCTGCTCGAGGTTGTAGATCTCGCGCTGCTTCTTCTAGAGCTCGCTCCAGAGGATCCATCTCGTCGGCCAGGAGCCGCTCCAGAGCCATATCCTCTTCCTTCGACAGTGATGATGGTGATGATGACATCGAGCGGCTTTTCAAGGACGTCAGCTCAGATGAGGCGAGTCCTTCCCGCCGAGTTCGCCCGAGGCATCTTTGAGAGAGAGAGAGCTCTTTTCTCCCTAGTTTTATATTTATTTTTTTTATGGGCCTGCGTGCCCCAGTCAGATACATTTACATACATTTGATCCACGGGCCTGCGTGCCTCAGTTTTGTTGGTTATTGGGACTGGGTGCCCCAGTTTACACTTTGATACACTATACTGCATTTTTGAGCCTTCGTGCCATTTTACTATTTTTTTCATATGCTTCTTTTTCATTTATTGTCCCAAACTATCCTGTATAATGCAAACGTCAAAATTCTGTATAAGCCACACACACCTGCCACATTTCAACATGGCGGCCGCCACAACTAACTGCCTCTAACATGGCGGTCGCCACCTCCAACATGGCGGCCGCCTGGTCAAAGTGATGATGTCACTGTACTGTGCTTTTTCAAGTTGGCGGTCGTGAACTCTAAGGTAGCGGCCACCATAATGAGTGTGCCTTTCGTCAAATTTTTAGTTTCCTGCCCTTTCCTGCTTTATAAACTCAGCCCTTGAGGCTCCCTTTTTTGTTGCTTACCCTCAAATGGCTATCTCACTTTCTTCATGGACTGAGGCATTCTCCCACATTGAACGTCTGAACTTCGCTTCTTTTGGGATCAACTCTTTGTTTCATCTCATGGCCGTGCAGATCGACGCACCATTGTTGAAGGCCACCGTTCAACTATGGGACCCACAGTCCCACGTCTTTCGGTTTGGCCTCGAAGAACTCTGCCCCACTGTGGAGGAGTTTGCTGCCATTTTGGACTTGTCTCCATGGAGTTCTGT
Organism: Heliamphora exappendiculata; assembly: GCA_034768845.1. Lineage (NCBI taxonomy): Eukaryota > Viridiplantae > Streptophyta > Magnoliopsida > Ericales > Sarraceniaceae > Heliamphora > Heliamphora exappendiculata. Next base: position 2,865 of record JAOTRH010130572.1, on the reverse strand, counting down.
CGTCGTTCCTACCCCCTTTCTCTCAGTTCGACAGCAAGTGATGCAATTTTGTGGCCTATCCATGATGGAGGCTTCTCTTCTAACCTCGGGCGACTGTCTTAACATCCCGTTGCTTATTGAGAGGTTTCATCTTACTTGTGACCTCAGCGATATCGACTTTCAGATGCGTCGTCGTTATGCACTTTGCTTCTGCCTGCTCGCCCAGTATCTCCTTGTTCCTCCTAACGGGCGGGTTAGTTGTGCCTTGGTTGACATTACTGGCCAAATGTGGACGGAAAAGGACTTTGTGCCCCTTGTCCTGGCCAAGATACTGCTGAGCTTGGACGCTGTTCATCATGGCGAGACTACCGCCTTTGCTGGTAGCCCTTTACTTCTCCAGGTGAGTTTAACATCTTCCTGTGTATCAAGTTCTCTATCATACTACAAAATCTTTCTCTTTACCATTTTAACTCTTGCTACATATCTGGCTGATGGAGAAGATAAATCTTGTGCAAAATTCTTCCACTGACAGGCACAATGCCGCTACTTTCCTTTACCATTCACGTTATCAGATATGTGACATAGAGGCATCTTGGCGACGGTATCTTTCCTCTCTGACTGGCCCGAACATTACCTGGCAGTGCTCTTGGTGGCGGATTCCTGCTATGACTTTGACCACTATGGATTACCCTGGTGTTCTGCTGGTCGGCCTGCATCGGACTACCTTCTATTACCCCCATCGAATCATACGACAGTTTGGTCGCAATTAGATCATCTTCCCCAGCATTTGAGGCCGTCTGTTCTCATCCATATAATGGGCTTTGTTTCTATCTTCATATCAGGATGCCTGGCCACTTCGTTCAATGATGGAGATGCATGAGTTATAGTGTTCTGATCTTTCTACTGAATACAAGACATGGCTGATGCAGGATCGGGAGAAACAAGGTAAAGAAGAAGGAATACAAGCAGCAAAAAGAAGGAGAACTTGAGGCCTCTTGCTTTGTTTCGAAAATTTCATAATTTTTTCTTATTTTGTTTATAGAGTTTGGGACTTGCATGCCCCTCCTTTTATTCAAAATTTTGTAATTCTGATCGAAGTAATGACAGACTCCCACTTTATATTTAAGATAGTTTAAATTTATCTAAAATTTTAATGACTTTATTATTAAAATTCAGAAATTAATTTGCATTGGTCTTATTTAGATTTAAAGATGGTTAAAGACAAACAAAGTGGCCGAACTTCATTAAAAGAAGCTGTCTACGTATCCCAAAAAGATGAAATCAGGTTATAACATAGTTCGGGCACGGTTTTTGCTCGGGTATTGACACTTTCTTTTTATAATGCCCTAACCTTTGCCAAGGTCGCCCTTTTGAGTTTTTGACCTTGCGGGCTGCTATAACTTTTGCCTGAGTTGCCTTTTCGATTTTTGACTCAGCAACCTTTTATTTTTATCTTATTTTTATCTCAGGGATAGTATTTTTTGAGCTGATCGAGATTAACTGGAGTGGAGAACACCTTGCCATCTAAGTCCATAATAATGACTATACCACCAGTTATGATGGTTTTAATTAGAAACGGTCCTGACCAGTTTGGCTTGAACTTGCCTCTTGGGTCAAAGATGGGAGCTCTACTTTCTTTAAGAACCAAATCTCCTTCTCTGAGATCCCGAGTCTTTACCTTCTTATTGAATGCCCGAGCTATCCTCATTTGGTAACCTTGTACATGAAATAGGGCTTGCAGTCTTCTTTCATCAAACAAGAGCAACTCTTTTATCCGGTTCCCCTGCCATTCTGCTTTTGAGATATTAGACTCGGCCACTACTCTTAGTGAGGGGATTTCCACCTCAATGGGAAGCATGGCTTCCATCCCGTATACTAAGGAGTACGATGTAGTTCCGGTTGAAGTTCTAATCGACGTTTAGTATCCCCAGAGCGCAAATGGTAGATGTTCTGGCCAATCTTTATGTAAGTTGATCATCTTTTGCTGAATCTTCTTAATATACTTGTTTGCTGCTTCGACCGCTCCATTGGTCTGTGGTTGATATGGTGAGGACTTATGAGCCACTATCCGGTATTCCTCAAAAAGATCCAGAACCACTCATTGGAAATGTGAGCCATTATCCGAGTTAATTTCATGCGGTACCCCGTATCGGCAAATGATGTTTTGCTTGATAAACTTAGCGACATGGGAGGCCTTCAATACCGAGTAGGAAGCTTCTTCCACCCACCTAGTGAAATAATCAATGGCCACTAAGATAAACTCATGTCCATAGGATGCCTTCGGTGTTACTCTGCCAATCACATTGATACCCCAGACTGAAAATGGCCATGGTGACGTCAGGTTGTACAGCTGAGACGGGAGAATGTGCATAAGGGTTGCGTGAATCTGGCACTTGTGGCACCTCCATACAAACTGTATACAATCTGTCTCTATTGTCATCCAAAAATATCCTTGTCATAGGATCTTCTTAACTAACATATTACCACTCATATGCGAACCACAGACTCCGGCGTGTATCTCTTTCATCAGCTCTTGGCCCTCTTCAGTGTTTACATACAGCTTATTGACGCTAGAATACCCTTGTTTGTACAGTCTACCACCACAAATGACAAACTGCGCAGATAGTTATCGTATTGCCCTTTTGTCCTTTTTACTGGCAAACTTGGTATATTCTCCTTTCTCTTTGAAGTTCTGAATGTCAAAGTACTATGGAAGGCCATCAGTGCTTTCTTCAATAGCAGCTGTCATCTCGTATGTCGGCTTTCTTTTCTGTTCTATTATCAGAGGTCTCATCCGCACTCCGGGCGGTATGTCAATCATGAATGCTAGGGTGGCCAGTGCATCGGTGAACTTGTTCTGCAGTCTCGGCACATGGGTAAAGATTA
>JAOTRH010130550.1:0-46044 GCA_034768845.1 Heliamphora exappendiculata | reverse complement strand
AAATTCAATTAATAAATAAAGAGCATAATATTATTTTTTTTTTCAAAGCATAGTTAAAAAATAAGAGTCTACTGTGCACTGTCAATAGCAAGATATTGATAAATTTTTAGGGCTTTCAAAATTTTAAACATTTATATATGTATATATATATAATTTTTTGAAAAAATTACAGAAACACCCCATACACTATTCGCGAATATTACTTAACCCCATAAAGTAAAAACCCGTTTAAAGTGACCAATACACTATTTATTTATAGCACTTTGCCCCCTCCGTTAAAGTTCCGTGATACAAGCAAAATAGTTAGAAAATGGGGTTAAGTGATATCCGCGAATAGTGTATGAGCCATTTTGAATGGGTTTTTAGTTCAAGAGTTAAGTGATATCCGCGAATAGTATAGGGGGTGTTTCTATAATTTTTCCTAATTCTTTTGTATATAAAAAAACCCAATTAATAAACAAAAAGCCCAATATTATATATATATATATATATTTCTTTTGTATATAACCAAACCCAATTAACAAACAAAAAGCTTAATATTATTTTTTTCTCTCAAAGCATAGTTAAAAAAATAAGGGCCTACATAGCACTGTCGAGAATAAAAGTACAATTCGATAGTCCCTAACTAAATTAGTATTTTCTCACATAGATTTCTTATGAAATTCTTTTGACTAAACCAATTACAGTTGCCTTGGAGAATTTTTTTTTCAAAATTAGAGATCAAAATTTACCTTTGATCAATCATATCACAAGAAAGATTGAATGAACTAGCCTTGTTATATATTGAGAAGAATACAGTGAATGAACTAGATTACGTTTAATTAGTACTTTTGGAACAAAAAATGCAAGAAGAGTTATATTTAAATTATGATTTTAAGTTATCACAATAAGAAGTACTAATTTTTATGATTTTATCTTTTTAATTATAATTATTTCTTGAGTTAATTTTATTATTTAATTTTTTAATCTATACAAATTTTTAAGAGCCCCTATTTTAGAAGTTCGCTCTAGGTACTCTAAAACTCGGGGCCGACCCTGATAATACTGATCAGTATAAAGAGGGTGTTTGAAATTGTTGAAACTAGTAACTTATATATTGTAGTTTATAGCAGAAATTGTGAATGTTTGATAAATATTATAACTTGTAATTGAAATAGAAGAAAAAGTAGTTATAATTTGTAGCAAAAGTTATGAGTGTTTGACAAAAAATGTAATTTATATATAAAATTAGTCGCAGAAAACTAAAAGTTACCAATAGTAGTTTTGCAGAACACCCATAATTTAGTTTAGTAGTTAAATATATCGTGATTGGTTGTTATTTTTTTCCCTTATCAAGGACTTTCTCCGAGATAGGGACGGACAGAAAATTTTAATTTAAAAAATTAATGATTTTTACAATTTATTAAGAGATGAATATTATTTTTTTTGAAAATTTTAAGAAATGAACATATACACTCTTAAAACATTTAAAACTAATACTACTATAATTATAATTTTTTTCCAAAACTGAGGACCGAAGGAGCTGTCTCATACGTCCCTTTGGGTCCGTCTATGGTGATGGAGTAATAAGCATAATGGCCATGTTTGTTTGAGAGATAAGGAGTGGGGTTGAACTTTATGAGAATAATATTATATATATTTTTATTTGATCTGTCAAATTAAGAAGGGAATTAGACTATCCTTTTAACTCTCTTAATTAACTATACTATATACTCAGTCAAAATAAAAATTATATCATATACTTTTTATCTTTAGACTATTATTATTTCACCACCTAGGTTTAGAAATTCTAACTAGGACTATTACTGTCTCACTTCTTTGAATTTTGTAATAAATACAAATTGCTTGTGCAAGCTTAGTTTAACCAAGTTTGGGAGCATATGCAAGATGAAAAGAAAGTTATTTTGTCACTAAAATTATGTCAAATCAAATAAAATACCATTTATTATTAAATTATGTTACTCTTAACCAAATATATTTTTGTACAAAAAATACTGTATTAATAATTTAATTTATAATTTAAATTACAAAATACAACACTCTCTTGTGGCATTTGTGTATGTACGTAGCATATCCAAATACTAAGATTTGTTTACATTTTATTCTATTTTCACTTTTTTTTTCTCTCTCTCTCTCTCTCCTCTCTTACTAATCAACTCCTATATCTTTTTATTTTAAATATAATTTTTCCCTCTATTTGAAATTCAACTTTTCTTTCTCTCTTATAAAAAATAATGAGTGAAAGTATAAAAAATATATTCTTAATATGTATATATAAATACATAGCCCAAAAAATATAGTTAATTTAATGCATTTTAATTTTGATATACATATATTTATGGTGTTGCTTATAGTTGGAAATTTTTTTTTTGATCTAGGAATAGAGGAGCCGATATTGGAATCTGGATTGATGAGCAGGCCAAATAGTCCCTTAACCATTGGATTCATTCCCCATCAAAATAACCCTTTATCAAGAAAAAATAGACACCACGTACGTAACTCTGGTACATTGAAAAAGACTCTACTATAAACTATGTTATAGATCTCTCTGATTGAGTGAATTATCTTAGGATAAGGGTTTATACTTGTTCTGTTTGGTTGTTAATACTGAAACTTTAAAGTGATAAAAGATTTAATTGTCAAATTATAATTTTTTTTCTTTACGTGATAACTTAAAATTATTTATTTTACCAAATAATCTTTTTGCTTATTTGACTTAGTATGTACTCGGTCTAGTTTTTTTTTGGAAATAATTAGTGATTAATCTTATTTGAGGTACTGGTAAGAGGATTAGACTTACTTTATTTTTTTAAGTAGATTTCGTTATAATTTTTTAAGAGAAATTTAAAAATTAGTCCTTTTTAAGGTATCATAAGAGATTTAGTCCCATAACATTTTTAAAAAAGTAAATTTAGTCTTTTATCATTTAAAGTAAATTTTTAATGTCTAATTTACTGCCATTTGAAATCTATCATTTTCGTTTTGCAATTTATCCCCATTTAAAATTTAATCCGTAAAATTTGATCCTTTCTGTGAACCCATTTAAATTTACCCCATCTCCTAGTAGCTATTTTAGCTCCATCTTGAACCCCGAATGCATTGACACGTCTCTCTCGTCGACTCGAACGCCGATTTCCTTCAAAATCACCTTCACATGGCAACAATCCTCATGTCTTCCTCACCCCTCTTAAGCTTGTGAAGTATAATAAAACCCTTTCTTTGCCTCATTGAGCTATCTTTATATCCCGTGAAATCGTCGGTAACTTTCTTCACATTCTTAACCTTCAATGGCTGAACGTCGCCGGCGACGTCCTGGTGCTATTTTTCGCCGGCTAATGGCTTAAGGTGAAACGAGTTCGTCGGCGGGAGCTCTTCGAGTGCTTTCCTGAATGCTAAAATGACATCCGGATTAAACTCGGAGATTATAGATGTTACGTTCGAATTCAGATTCGATTCATTGTTATCGCCCATCTCACCCCACACTGGCATCGACATGACGCTTCGCCATTTTTTTTTTGGTTTCAAATCTTTGCATTTGGGAAGATCAAATAGAGTAGGAATCGGATTGTTAGCGACATGGAATGAAAAGCTCCGGAGGTGGTTAGCAGGTTGAAGAGGGCTACTATCTTCCAACCCTTCCATTAATGGATTTGATCAAATTTCAATGTGTAAATATATCTGATCGAGTCAGGATTCAATATTTTTTTTTGATACATATTCTCTATATGCTCAGTATGCAACTGATATAATTATCAGTTGTAAATTCTGTACTGAAATTTTTTTAAAAGCACGTATCTATTGAACACTGATACAATTATCGGTTGCATGTTATTGATAAATGCACACAATTCTCTTAAACCATTGATATATTTTATCAATTTAAAACTATGTTATAAGAAGATATTGCAACAGATCTTTAATACTAATAAATGTATCAGTAGCATATGTGTAGTGAACTGGAGTTGAAATATATCGGTGGCTTATATTCTTTATGAAAATATTTTCACTAACCATTGATAAATGTATCAATGGTTATATTTGGTTGCGATGCGTTGAAATATATATCAAAACTAATAATTTTGTGAATTTAAAATTGTATCAGATTTATGTGTATAGTGAAATAATTTTGAAAATGTATTATTTGCATGTGACCGTGTATCGTTTGTATGTGTTATGGCGTGCGAGTGATTCGCTCAACACACACAATGAGAGAGAGAGAGAGAGAGAGAGGTTGCTTGATTTAAGAGATACGTCATCTTTGAAAAACTTTTAAAAAGATTTTAAATTAAGATATATATATATATATATACACACGTACACACACAGATGTTGCTTGATTTAAAGGATGTACAAAAATAGAATATTGATGGCATTTTCGTCAGTTACTTATTGTATGTGACTAAATCTGTGAAAAAAAAGTTATAAGACTAAAACTCTGTTATTAGTTGATAATAGAATATTTGCTTAAATTTTTTATTTTTTAAAAACTAATTATGCTTGAATTAATTTAGCTCTATTTCAAATCTTCCAACAAAATAATAATACCAAATGTATCTTTAATGACAAATTCCCGGTCTAACTTTCTCTTCATTCATTAATTTTTTCTCTTTCTCTCTCTCTTTCTATTTTCTTTCTCCTTTAATTTTAGATTTATATCCAACAAAGAATAATTCATTATTATTGCTTACAAAAATAATATAAAAGAACATATCAATTATATATAAATATATGTATTAATTTCAACCTTTTGATTTAAAAAAAATTAGAATTTCATAAATTTTAATGTATACATATATAATTATATTTACATAACTTATTCGTCATCATCTCTTATATGAGATTCGTATTAAATATATAATTTTGTAAAGAAAAAAACAAAAAAAAATTTTAGTTTAAAAAATTAAAAAATTTCTAAATTTTGAAATTTAACAAATAGAGAAAATTTCTTGATTTTAAAACAAAGATAATTTCAATTTTAACAAACTGAGAAATTTATCGGTTATAAAATTTATCAATAAAATTAAAAATTTTCTTAATTTTTAAAAATGAGAAATTTATCAGTATTGAATTTGGTAAATTTTTCAATTTGTTCAAAATTGAGAAATTAATGATTAAAAAATAGATAATTTATTCTAGGAAGCTCAATTGTGAAATCCCGTTTTGGTAGGATATTTAGGGATTAGTCCCATTTCAAAACTTGTAACTCATTAGGTCATTTTCTGTTGTGTATTTTCGAATGCGCCCTTCATTTAACCTTTCCATTCATGCTCAAAACACATACTTATTGCCAAATCGGTCACCACTTTTCTCGCCAAAAATGAAGGAACAAGGGCGTCAGTTGATTTCTCAACATCTTTGAAGATAGTAACTTCTCTAGTACCGAATATCTCGACAACACTTCCATCCGAAACCGTATCACCATGCAACTTCCGTCTACGGCGTGAAAAATGACTGTGAAGAGTAAGTTACAACATCGCATTCTTGAAATCTTACATAAATGCGAACCCTTGGTGCGAATATCTCTCAATGGAGATTTGAGTGATATTGGGTATTTCAAATTCAAACCCTATATGTGATATTTGAAAAACATTATCTCTGATATTCTCATTGCGCGTGTATTGCGCATTCATCAAGGTCTGTCATTCTAATGTGTGGTATTCACCACGTAATTTTATCATTTGATGCGATTCAACCACAACGACATTCAACTCTCCTTTGTTTGAACTGTGTTGAAATGCTTGTATTGAATCTTCATATACGACATACCCTGTTCCTATTGGTCGATTGCAATTGGTTTTGCGACTTGCTAGTTCTTATTGCATAATGTCGGTATCTTCATATCTTTTACATAATCCAAATTGATCTGTAGTACATATTTCAAAATGTGGGTTTTGTTTGATATCTTCTATATAAACCATTATGAATATTTGTTGTAAGTATGATTGGTAGTAATTCTTAGTGCTCAGTTCACTAAAAACAGTTCTATGTGCTTTGTCATATCATTACGCAGTGCTAGTAATTCACTGTTATTGGCTGCTATTCCTCAGTTCTATATTGGCTGCTATTCCTTTGTACAAGCACTTCAGACTAAAATAATTTCACTGCTATTAACTTCTAGTTGAATCATTTTACATTGCTTTCAATGTGATGTTAATGTCGATCGCATTTTGTAAATGCTTGCATGAGTATGTGCTGGTAGTTCACTGTTCTCACTTCATTGTTAGAAGTTCATTGTTCTCAGTTCATTGGTAGAAGTTCACCGTTTTGTGACCTGCTAATTCTTATTTCATAATGTTAGTATTTTCATATCTTCTACATGATTTAAATTGATCCGTAGTACTTATTTCAAAATGTGGGTTTTTTCTGATATCTTCTATATGAACCATGATGAATATTTGTTGTACGTATGATTGGTAGTACTTCTCAGTGCTCTGTTCACTGAAACAGTTCTCTGTGCTTTGTCGTATCATTATGCAGTGCTAGTAATTCACTGAGATTGGCTGTTATTCCTCAGTTTTTACCGCTCTGTACAAGCACTTCTGATTAAAATAAGTTCACTGCTATTCACTTATAGTTGTCTACTTAGTTGAATCATTTTACATTGCTTTCAATGTGTTGTTAATTTCAATCACATTTTGTAAATGCTTGTATGAGTATGTGTTGCTAGTTCACCGTTCTCAGTTCATTGGTAGAAGTTCACTGTTCTCAGTTCATTAGTAGAAGTTCATTGTTCTCAGTTCATTGGTAGAAGTTCATTGTTTGAATCTTCTCATTGGCATAAGTTCATTGGTATTAGTGGTATGTGCTGGTAGTTCTTAGCTGATTCTAGTTCTCAATGCTGATAGTTCACAGTGCATCTACCGAACACATTTGGTAGCAGTTCACTGGTAGCATTTCTTAGTGATGGTTCACGGTCAAAGCACTTCATTGCTATTCAATGTGTAATTGTTGCCCATTAGGATAGGTTCTGAGTTTTTGCCCATTTAGTTTTAGTAATTTATTCGATGTGTAATTGTTGTCCATTTCTCACTGATACTGTTCCTCAATTCAATGTGTAATTGTTGCCCATTAGGATAGGTTCTTAGTTTAATAGTAACATGGTACTACGTAAAATGAGTTTTGCATGGAATAATGGGTTTATACAAGTTACACTGTCAATTGTATTTAGATGTATGCAATTTCTTCCTGTAAATTTGTTAGTCTTAAAATCAAAACTCAACGTGTTAGTAGGAAATTCTACACTTTTCCATCGAAGTCTATGACATCTTTTTTGGGGTAACATGGTACTGTGTAAATGGGTTTTCGTTGAAAATGTTGTCTCTTTGGTTGAAGCATTGTGTCATGATTTCAATGTGTTATTGAAATGCATTTGACCAATATGTTCTCATTGCACCCGTATCTTCTCATTGTGTTATGTAGTTGACTAATGGTATTCAATTGCATTTGAGCAGTGTGGTCGAGGAAAAAATCGATACAGCGTGTTATCAGTTCGTATAATTTACGCAAAAAAGTAGCAATAAAGAAGAGGATATGAAAGGCAAAGCATCGTTATATGATCAGTTAAATGAGTTAGGCGAGTAACTCCTAGCGTAACAAAGCCGGTTAAACCAAACGTACAAGTATCTTCTACCATAATGAAGGAAAAATAAGGAAAGAATGAGGCACCAACAACAATAAATGTAGCTACAAATCCCTTCTAGTCAAACATGGTTGGATTTTGAAAGCAATGACAAGGCTAGATCTCTGGGATGAGCACATTAAGCTGCTAAGGAAGACACTTTTTTGATATACTTTGGATTCTTTACGCATTGGTAAGACTTCCATCTAACGATGCAAGAAGTATGACAATGTTGTTGTGAAGTTGATTGAGTCATCTGATCTTGTTAACAACTGCTTCTCATTTGGTGGTCATAATTTGGAACTTACGATGAGTGAAATAAAGATAATTTTTGATATAGTTTGCAGCAATGAGAAGATATTATCACCTAAGACTATAGATGAGTCAAGTTTGTTGCGACGAAGGGCACTTACATCAGGCAGATTGACAAATCCAATCATCAAAATCCTACTGGAGCGGGCTGTCATTGGATAGATGAAAGATGACATTGAGGATGTAGTGAGATTGCTTTGTTTGTACATCTATTTGACTCTATTCTTTGCAACATCCGGTACAACTATAGGATGGAATTTTTTGTAGTACATAGAGGACGTCAAAGCAATGAGACAGTATGATTGGGCGGAGGCAATACATGAAACATTGTTTGCTTCACTGAAGAACAATCATTGCACCCTTCACAAAGTCACGGGATGTGTGTTGGCTTTGTTGGTAAGTAAAATACCTATTAACTTCGTAGTGCACATTATTTTTAGGAAGCTGAAGATAAAAATGACAATGCAATTGATGGAGACCCTAAATTGGATAAGATTAACATGAAGATAGATGTCAAAGATGTGGTTGTAGGAGATAGTGATATACACAATTACGATTTACATGAAGGTGTTCAAATTTTTGTTGCGAATAAGGGAGCGAATGAGGATAAAGGTAAATTTGTCGCATGGGAGAAGGATGACATTTCTCATGGTGTAAACCCGGATAAGCATGCAGAAGATATGTTGAGCCATGAAATGGAAGGGGTTGGTGGTGAAAAGGATAGTAAGACATGAAATGATGTACCGGACGAAGATGCTAAATTCAGGGCATAATTGATTACTAAGTTGGAATGTCTTGTGGCTAAGCAACGCCAGTATGAGAGAAGTTAGGCTGACAGGAATGGGTTTAAAGTTGTCAAATGCATGCAAATAGCTAATTTGTGGCTTGATCATCACCAAATGCCGGTAGCTGACCTTGTCGATGAGCTAAAGCAAAGGGACAAGCACATCGCTGAGCTTAAAAATGAAACACAGTCATTGAAGCAAACAATTGAGCCACTAAAAGCCAAAAAAGTGCAGCTTCAAGACCAATTGGAAGAGATGCAAGTCCATGACATAGCGCAGGCTGCTACAACGCGTGCAATAGTAGAGGCAATGTAGCACGGTGTCGTTCCTATGGATGTAGATGCCTCGAAAGAACCTATACAACCAAGCTCCATGGTCAAAAATATCTAGGCAAAGAGTCACAAGGGTAAGAAGTTGACGGACTACCAGTATAGGGATGTAGTCCCAAAGACACAGAAGAGACAATTGACAGAAAAAGAAGTCCCACTTTGTGTTGATCTCAATACAGAGCCACCACCAAAGGAGCCAGTGGAGAAAAAATTGAAGCCATTGTCATATATTCAGAAAAGACCCATATACGGTATGTGGACAACCGTAGATCAAGACCTGGTTAGTAGCATATAGATCAGCTTTGTACATGGGTACGCACAATGATCTCTATAAAGCATTCATGTGTTATGTTTATGTCCCATTGAATCGTGTATAAAAATGTGGACTCAAAAACATAGTAATTTGTTTAGTGGATAATTTTAGTCACATTATGTCCATCCCATAATGAGAACTAATAACTTGAGTTGGCGTAAGGTATGGAACTGGTAATTCATATTTGAGGCTGTTTTCATTTTTTCAGCACATGTGTTTGGTTTGGATGGGACAACTCAAGCAGCATTTATACTGATGATCTCGCAGAATTGCTGATAGCATCAGAGATCTTCAGTAGTGTAAGTAATAAATTGCATTTGTAACTCACTGATTTACGGGAATTAGCATTCAAATAATCAAAATAAAAAACCATCTTAACTTAATCAACTGCATTTTTCAACATAATTTAGGTGATTGATGCCTATGCTGAGATGCTAATGAGACAACAAGAAATTGACACAATGTATATGGATTTTACCGGAATCCCTATTGATGATATTAGCTATGTATTCTCATTACTCACTTATGTAAGTATCTTCTTCCCATTTAGAGTAGTTTGATCCTTAAATGTTGGCTACATATTGTCACCACTAACAACCTTATGTCTTCTAAACATAGCAACTGCTTAAGGATAAAATCCCTACTGATCGAGCAAAACGACTAGAGCAACAAATGCAAGTAGCAAGACTGAAGAGATACCTATTATTCCCACTGTGCAGAGCAAACCATTGGACAGTGGTTGTTTTTAATTCTAAGACAGGGGAATGCTTCCACTTCAACTCATTGAAACCAAGAGGTCATGACCCCCATCTTAATATGGCAGAAGAAATAGTAAGATAAAATAATAACATGTTTACATCATCATTTTGCTATCATAACCTTAATGTTGACCTCAAATTGTTTGTGTTTAGAAATCGTATGTGGATGAGTATTTTGGCATTAAGACAAATGGGGAGACATTGAATGATGACTGTATGCAGCAAGTAGTTATAGCTGGTGTGTGCCCCCAACAACAACCTGGAACATAAGTAAATCACTTTATATGTTTTGTATTTAATTGGGTAATAGACAACGAAGCATACTAAAAAAATATATTGCTTTCTTGTTTGAAAAATGTGTAGACTAAATTATGGAGTGATTGTCTGCTATATCTTGAAGCAATACATGACAAATCGAGAGGTAGAGAGTACATTGACAATTGATGATTGCAGGAGAATTCGAGTTGAAATCATCCATGCATTCTCAGTGATCTTATGAGGACATTGAAGGACACTACCAATACAACTCAAGCTTGACATAGAGCAGTTCTTAGTGCTGATAGTTCTCAGTTCCCTGATAGTTCTCAGTTCATTAGTAGCAGTTGTATGTGCTCTTAGTTCACATTTCACTCTAGTTCTCAATGCTGTTAGTTCTCAGTTCATCTACTAAACTCAGTTGGTAGCAATTCACTGGTAGCATTTTTCAGTGCTGATTCAGTGCCAAATAACTTCTTTACTATTCACTACTATTGTTTCTCAGTTAAATGTGTAATTGTTGCCCGTCGAGATAGGTTCGGATTTAAACAATGATATGGTACTATGTAAATACCTTTTGCATTGAGAAATGGGGTTTCATTACCAATGTGTGGGTAGAGTTTAGTCATTTTGAATGCTCAATTCTACGATGGATTCATTTTCCTAATCATGGAAAATTTGTCAATGGCTTTGATAATGCTTGCTATTGATAATGTGAGGCTGAAATATCAGGTCTTGTGATGCCGAAGTTGGAAATTGAATATGTTTGTTGTTATATAGCTATCATTTTTTTCTCCAAAAAACAGGCATTTCCCCGTATAGAACGTTATTCTAATATTGGAATTCGAAACATAATTCTATAAATATTTGTTTGCTCGACCCTCAAGAACTAGTGTGAAGTTGCATGATCTGGTTTGTAACTTCTACGTGCTCTTTTCTATGGCACGAGGAATTGTATGGTGATATGCCCTTTCGGGGACATGTCTCACATAATATTTTCATTATTTGAACTGTTCGGCTTGTAAACATAGATATCTTTATGTGAAAAAATTAGTTCGATTGGAACATTATTTGCAAATGTGCGGTGTGATCGACAGAAAATACAATGTGTTCACTTTATCTACATTTCTCATTTCCCATTATAAAAAAAAAACTCTCATTTATTGTGAACCCCGTGTGAGTCCACAATGACTATTCTCATTGGTAGTCTACAGAAAAGTCGAAGCAGTTTAAAAACCAAAGTGGCGTTTTCTACTGACAAATAACAGTGGTTGGATTTTGTAGTACTTGTTGATTGCATGATGTAACTCAAATATTTGTGTACTGAGAATGTTCATAATAAGAATTGTTCGCATTAAACTATAACTTAATGTTGTAAATTAATTTCTCTTGGGTGTTAATTCTGAAATATTGCATAATGAGAACATTAGGATATGAGAATGCTGCCTATTAAGTGACAGCATGACAATGCTGCGTAATGAGAGGTTTTAACATGGGATTTTGATTCCTTTATTCAATGTTCCACATTAGAATGCTGTGTAATGAGAGGTATTATTTCATTGATATGCGATACTTTAAGAGCCCATCAATGAAAAGATTGATTTCATAAAAACTTTATTCGATACCATATCAATAACGAAATCCAAATAAATATCATTACAAATACAAAATTCATTAGGTGGAATTCAACACAAATCATATTCCTTAAGAGCCCAATGGCTCGTTACAAGATTTTCTATTATGGTTTTCGAGCCTTCCACTTCTAGTACACCTGATTTGGGTAATCTTCTCCCCCCTTTGAAGGAATTCTTTTCTTCCTAGGCCTCCTCGACTATTTTTTGTATATTGGGGGTTGAATTATTTTTAATTCGCTATTATATTCTATTCTCCACATAGTAGGGATGAGATATATGAACGAGGAGTATGGATCTCAATAGCTCTTTACATGATAGTACTGGTCAACGTATTTATTTAAGTTTTTTCTACCTTTTCATAATAGCACCTACGACATGTGCACAAGAGATTCCATACAGTTGCCAGTGGCGGCACGAACAAGTACGTTTAGCAAGATCAACAGAGACTAATGGAAATGAATGAACCTCGTATACATTGTCAGTTGACTGGCTTATGTTCTATGTTCTTGAATCGTTGAAGGAATCATATAATTCCTCATCAACCATAGGGCATACAACACTTGGCCATTTGGAAGCAATAACTCTTCGTGTGGCAATTTGATTTATCAATCTAATCCTTATGCTACCAGCCATGTTCGTATTGGCAGATGTTGCTCATTGCGAATCCAAGTATTAAGCGATTTAGCTGCATTTGAAGTCATCTCTTCGTACCGATGTCCAGGAAAATAAGCACTACTCCAATGCTTTGCTGGCAAGTCATCAAGGAATCTTCTAACTTTGTGCCCCCCTCACGCTTCAGTACATCTAGTGTTTCATAGACAGTTTTCTTCGTTGGGATGTACGCACACTTAACAAAGTGATTCACCATCCTCTCCCTGAAAGCATTTATGTGTCCCTGCAAATGATGTCTCAAGTTATTTTTCAAATGTTACAGACAGTAACTGTGATAAGAAGTTGAAAAAATTGAGTTAACGACATCTAACAATCCTAAGTTACGATTACTTAGAAAAGTTACATCTCTACTTGGTTAGAGAATTAATGACAAAATTTTCATGAACTAATGCTAATTTTTACTGTTTTCTACGTCAACAATAGCAAAGCAAACAAGAAAAAGTCCTGTAGACATTTAAAACAAATTAATATGTGCATAAGTATTATTAAATGAATGAAAAGTGTCACGAAAAGTAGCTAACAAATTCACATTTATTGAATTACCTTGATCTCCATCATTTTGTTGTTGCAGATAAAAGATGCTCTTTGTACCTACCTTTTAAGAACGTACCATCATAGAATAATAAAGAGCGACAATGATTGAAACCGCCAATACACGCCTTGAAAACAACAAACAAACACTTGAAAACATAATGGATATGGTTGTACTCAAGCACAATAGAGCTTCCAAAGTTGCTTCTATTTGCATCATCTAGAAACCAACGGAATTGGTCGAACGATGTGGAATAATCACAAAAAATCTCACCTCTAGCCTTTTCAACTCCTATCCACGCTTGATGGTAACATATATTCAGTCCATACTTTGATTTAAACTTGTGAATCACATCAATTGGACGTTTTTGTGGTTTCGAACGAACATCTTCCACAATGAGATTATACTAAATTAGAAGTAGGCCCTTAGCAAGTGAATTGCAACCGGCCTAAGCAATTGAATTGTAGCTCTAAAGAGGTTGAACTAAGCCCAAAGGCCCTCATCTGGGAGTGAATGGGCTCTCATATGGGAGTGAAGTGGCCATGTAGTTTTTATTAGATATTTTTATTTGTCGAGAATACTACGTAAATAATGACATATAGATCTCTAAGGAGAACCTAATGATTTTTCAGATCAAATATTTTTACTTTTTAAAAATATAATGTGGCAGTACTTACATAGTACTTCAAGAGTACTATATAATTTACCAGATTAGATTGGTAGAGCTCACAAATTGCTTATAATAATATCATATCCTCTAGCATTATTAATATTAAAGTTTAGATTATTTTTTATCTAATAGTAAAAAATAAAAAAAAACCCTTTTTTTTCATATGCATGATTCACCTATTATTCTATGCAGAAGCATAAATTACACCGTAAATTCTACATAATTTTTATATCAGAATATAGTGGATGTAGTTGTACATATTATAGAATTATTTATATTACTGAAGTAACTTCACGGTGGGGGCCACTAGTCCTTGATCAAATTGAATTTAATACCCCATTTGCGATAGATTTTGAAAATTTTATTTGTTTTTATTTTTTATATATTTTTATATATTTTAGTTAATTAGTTTTTTCTTTAACTTTTTGGATCCTCTTGATCATAGGAAGTAAAAAAGTAAAATATTTTAGTAAAAGTTGATTAAAAATGAAAAAAAAAACCTGAGTATTGACTTATTGTTGTCTCATTTATTTTTATCTTTTTATGTTTCGACCAATTTAAACTTTTTTTTTGTCTCATTTGGATTTTTTAGTATTTTGATCAATTTTTTTATTTTTCCAATTTTAATGGACAAAATAAAAAAATAAAACATTTTTACCAAATTTTGCTAAATAAATAAATTATTATCATGAAGAGCAGAGGACCTAAGTATTTAAAGCAAGACAGCCTTTGCACATCGTCACGTCTAAAACAATGCTTTTATTAAATAAATAAATTATTGTGGTGTTTAATACTACTTAAATTAGCAATCGACAAATTCTAGTTTATAGTAAAAGTTGTGAGTAATTAATAAAAATTATAGCTTGTAGTTGAAATAATAAAAATAATAATTATAAATTTTAGCAGAAATTGTAACTCCGTAGGTGTTTTGAAAAAACTGGTAGCTTACAGTTAAAATTAATAGTAGAAAGTTAAAAACTACTCTTCAAACTGGTAACTTATAGTTAAAATTAATAATAGAAAATAGCTTCGCCAAGCATCCTAAAAAAAAACTGGTGAAAATGTAATTAAGTATTTAATATTGACTTTATGTACCTATGGAAATTTAATTTTTCTTGTGCCGAGTTTTTTTCCGCCTTTGTGTAGGTTTTTTTTTTCTTCTATTGAAAAATTGTCTTGTATTTGATGTATCTTTATATTCAATTTTATGTCAAATTTATAATGTATTTATGTCTCAAGACCTTTCTTGATATTAAAAAAAAAAAAACCAAACAAGGCTGATTTATCTGTTCTCATATGAAGTGTTTGACAAAGTTACTAGTAGTAGTTTTTAGTTTTATACTACTATTTTTAGTTATAAATTCTAAATTTTTTTAAATACCTACAATTTTTATTATAATTTATAATAATTTTTTTTTTCTATTTTAGTTACAAGTTATAATTTTTACCAAACATTTATAATTTTTGTTACAAGTTACAATCTATAAATTACTAGTTTCAACAATACCAAACACTTAAATAATCCAATATTAAAAAATAGCTTCAAATTCTTATTTTATTATTTATCCTCTAACTAAATATGAAGAAAGAACTTACCGTATATTCATAGGACCTAATTGGAGAAATAACAGATTTTTGACTCCTTTTGTTTTTTTTTTCAGCCAAAAAAATTAAAATAAATTAATCATGTTAATCATTTGATAACTTAACTTTTTAGCTAACAAGGTATATTGTTCCATAATTAAAACAACAATATTATTTTTTATATCAAATTAACGATATTATTACTTTATTACTTTGGTGGTGTTCGACATTGGTGAAATTAATAATTTATAAATTTACAATTTGTAGTAGAAATTATGAGTAATTGATAAAAATTATAACTTATAATTAAAATAGAAAAAAAAATAATTGTAAATTATAGCAGAAGTTATAAATATTTGAAAAAATATAAAATTTATAACTAAAATTAGTAATAAAAAATAAAAAATTAATAATAACAATTTTATCAAACGCAATTTAAGATAAATGAATTGTAATAGATAGAAAGAGTATTTTGACTTCTTAATGAGATACAATATATATTGAGGTGCAAAGATAAAAATGAAAATAAAAAATAAGTTTAATTTTTTAAACTTTCTGAACAAGTCAAATAACTTGTTTAATTTTTTTTTTATATTTTTAGTCAAAAAAAAAATTAAAAAACTAATTTAAAAGTCAGATTAGGAATCAAGATAATAATCTCATTCATTATCCTGTTGATTTAGAAAACCAAGCTAAGTTAATCTATATTTTTTTGAATTAAATGCAACAAATAAACTCAAAAAATAAATATTCATATAAATCATAATTATTCATATAATTAAGTTGCTGCTTAACCACATACCTTCCATCATTTCGTTATTTAAGAATCTATTTCCTTAATGGATAGTTATGATTAGCTCTCTCTCTCTCTCTCTCTCTCTCTCTCTCTCAGCCTATCTTGAAGGGAAGCTGATAATGCTGCCGCCTTGGCTCTTAAATTTTTGTTAAAATTAAGGGTTTTATTTAGATTTAAATTTAATATAAATATATTAAAAAAATTCTTATTGATGATTTTGAATTGATCACGAGTTGTAATTATTTTAATTTGTATATTTTTGTATCTCAAGTTCAAGTCTTTTTACTTTCTTTTAGTTTATTTTTTAAATTGTTACAATTTTAATGTTATTTTAAATCATCAAAAATTTTAATTATTTAAAATATTAAATAATACGAATAGAATTTTAAAAAATTAAGAGTTACGATCAATATATAGAGTTGATATACTTATGTCATAATTTTTCAATTTTAAAGTGTTAATTATTATTTTATCAATTGTAATCAAATACAAAATGTTGAATAAGAAAAATATTCTATTGTTAAAAAGTTTATAATAGATAAATTAAAAACTTGATATATAAGTGGTATTATTTTGTATTTAATTTTTTTGTAAATTGAATTTTGTTTGAAAGATGACTACAAATATATTTAGTCTGTTTAAATTTTTATAATTAATTTTTAAAAATATTTTAAAATTTATTGGAACCTCACATTTCAAACTCGGGTTGGGCACCAAAATTTTTAGGATCCGCCCTCCTCTCCTCTCCTCTCTCTCTCTCTCTCTATAGATATTAGTTCATAGTGAGTAATTATTCGATGTTTTCAGAGTATTATGTGACGAGTTTACGTGGTACTCCTACATAACATGGTGGCGACAAATTGTAGGTTAGAGACATGATGACTCAGTACCATTATTGAGTGATTAGCAGACAAAAAATAACCTACATTATATAAGTTGTAATCACTTATTTAAAAAAAACTTATTTAGTTTTAAATAAAAAAATAAAAAAATAAAAAAATTTAACTTAAAATTAAATTACCAACTAGGCCTATAGCAGGGTTTGCTTAAAATCACAGATCTAGAAGCTGAGAACTAACTTCATCTAGCCTTCAATACAACACTACTAATGAAAAGAAAAAGTTACCAAACAAAACCAACATCAAATTAGATCAGTTGATTAATTCTAATAAAAAATAATAATATTAAAGCAGGTGCCATCTATTTTGCATAATCTACTTGTGATGCAACACAGTTATTATTGTGCAGCCGCGGTAGCAAATATATACCGTTGACTTAAATTTATACAAAATAATAAAGAATAAGAATAATCACAAATAACATAAAAATATACGTAGTTTAACGAGGTGACAGCGTCCACGGAACGGGAACGAGAGGACAACTCAATTCACTATAATCAATATGGATTATAAAGTATCTCTCACTTTCTAAAGAATTAAACTGAGCATCTTTTACGTATTACACTTTTTAGCCTCAAAATGAGCATCTATCTACATTTTTTGATATCTTTATGAGCCTTTATAGGGTATATCTCTTAACCATGCATGAAAACATATAAATCTCTAAAAATAATCTCAAAAATAATTTTAACTTCGTTGTACCAGCGCTCATGAAACAGCACGCACCAACGCCATGTGCTATTAGTTCCTAAACATCGCAATGCTCAAGCACTCAATGCTTGGTTTTATCATTCTGGAGCTCAAGTGCCCAGCCAATACCCCACTAACACCGACATACCCCACTAACACCGACATTTGAAATTTCGATACTTAAGTGCCCAATTAGTGTCCCACGCTGACTTCTAGAGTTCCAGTGCTTGACCACTCGACTAGTGCGAGCTTTTGTATTTTGAAAAATTCAACTAAAACCCAACAATTGTAATGTATTGTTAATGTTAATTCACCTTGTCGTAGACGCGTCAATTAACCTAACAAATGGAGGATCCATAGATGGTAATTCTTGTTTCATATTGTTTTTGGATCTCTAACAATTGAACCACTTAATTTTTTAGATTTTTTACCATTTGTCATAGGTTGGCTTCTCGGTTTAAAGTTGTCCAAAAGCTTATTGGCTTAAATTTTTAAAAAACCCATGTTCTTCTCATTTGGTAATCTATATTTTGTAACCGTCCACAAAAGAATTCGAAATCACAACCTCCGTTATGAAAAATTTGAACGATGCCACAAGGCTATGCAAAAATATTCTTGTTAATCAAAAATATTTTAGTCTTTTTATTTTTTTGTTTATTAATCAAAAATATTTTTACACTTTTAAAATATCATAATTTTTACTATACGTATATTTTTTTAATTATAAAATTATATTTTTAAAATTTATTCGTCAAGATCTATCAAATAAGATCTATATTTATATTAAATATATAATGATGTGAATAAGAAAAATTCCACACAGTCTTCTTTTGACTCATACCCCGACTGACAAAACTAGTTTGAATGTTAATTTTCACTTTGCTTTTTTAGTCTAAAAGTTAAATTTAATTCAAAGTAAGTTATTTAGTAAATTAATTGTTAAACTAATCTTTTTGACTTTGCTTCTTTTTTTTTTTTTTGGTCAAATGGGCCATGCTATCCTTTTGTGATTTTAGCCAAAAATCCAAGAAGTCTATATAGTCAATCAAGACCTTAAAGTTTTTTAGATTATTGATTTATTCCCTTTTAATTTAAGTGACTTTATGCTGAATAAACTTTTACCCTTTAAATTACCTATAAACTTTGTCAAGTCAACCTTTTGCCTTTTAAATTTAGAGTGACTTTATGCAAAAAGTTCAATTTTAAGTCAGATTATCAAACGAGCATTATAAATAATATTGTATTATTTGTATTAAATTTAATCAAAATAAAACAAAAAGTTAAAAGTAATATTTGGTCGTTGAACAAAAAGAAAAAAAAATTTAATGAGGGAATAATGATATAAAAGAGGTGTACATTGGATAACATATTCCACGAGCGATGGATTACCAATATAAAAATATTCAATTAAAATCAAGCTAAATGAGGAATAATTAATGTGAATATGATGTTTGGCATTATTAAAACTGTTAATTTATAAATTTTAACTTATAACAGAAGTTGTGAAGTTGTAGTTTGTAGTAGTAGTCATAGGTGCTTGAAATAAATATATTGTAATTTATAGGTAAAATTAATAGTAAAAAATTAAAAATTACAACAAAATTTTTTGCCAAACAGCCCCAAAGAAACACAATCTTCCAACTTTACATATGGGTCTATCCTCTTCAATTTTTTAATGGAGTGAATTAGAGCAAATGGGTCAAATTTAGACCCAAAATGGGCATACTTTAATGATTTTGAATAATTTGTAAATTATTTATACAAAAAATTACATTTAATTGTATATCGTTAAGTGTTTAAATAAATTACATTTGTATGAACAAAATTAATGATGAAATTCAAACATCGTTTATTTTTTTAACAAAAATGTGATTTATTCAGATACTTAACGATATTCGATTAATTTAATTTTTTATATACAAAAATTAAATACTAAGAATAATAAAAATAAACGACTCGAATCATCGAAATAAAACCAATTTAAGCTCAAAATTAAATTAAATAAAACGATTCAATCCATTAAATGATCGAAAATAAGCCCAGTCCTATACATATATTTATTTATTTACTTCAATTTCTCCCCCATTACCTCTCACACACCACACAGTGTAATAAATGTTTCCAAATTAAAATAGGGCGATTTATATACAGTGCACTCAGAGTCACAAATGTGATCAGATACCGTTCATTTTTTTAATAAATTCGATTTATTCATATACTTAATAGTATTTGATTTATTTAATTTTTTATATAAATAATTTACACACTAAAATAATAAAATAAATGACTGAAATTAACCATCTGTATCCATTTTGAGCCCAAAATTAGACAAACAGGACCAATTCAATGCATCAAATGACTGAAAAGAAAAATAGTCCTTCACATATATTGGGCCGATTTGGGCTAAAGTTTTGTAACTTTTGCCTTTTTTTTTATTTTTTATCTTTTGACTATTTTTTTTTACTTTTTCGAGTCTTTTGATTCCAAAAAGTAAAAAATTTTGATCGAAAAATAAAAAAAGTTTACTAAATATTAAAATAAGTAACATATAAAGTTTAGTTATTGGCTTATTTTTATCTTTTCTAGATTTTTTCTTTATATTTTGATAAAAATATATATTTTTTTGTCTCTGGCTTGAGGAAAGGAGATGAAAAGTAAAATAATTTGAATAAACGATGGAAAAAAGTTCACTTTTCTATCTCAATTCGAGGAGATTAGTTGAAAAAAAAATAATTTAAATAACCAATAAAAAAATTTACTAAATATAAAGAAAATAAGCAAAATAAAATAAATAAATAAACAATTATGAGGAATATTATTTATTTAGTTGAATTTCTCCCCCATTGCCTCTCACACAACAAACACAGTGTGCTGAATTTACCCAAATCTAGGATATTAAATAGGGTGAATTGTGTGTACAGTCATTATCAGTCACAACAGTAGAGGAAAAGGATGGTTGAGATGCATAGTATTAATGTGAAAAGATAACAAAAACTGAAGGAAACATATATTGTGGGGGGCCAATATTAGTCCTTCATCACAGTGAATTTAAGACCAGGTCAGGTCTTAATTTAAAGTCTACACCACCCTGCCTCATGTATATGCCTACAATATTAGTAAAATATTTTTACTTATTTTTTGTCTTTCAGTTTGACAATAATAAAGTATAAAATAATCTAACATCATAAGATTAAAATTGCTTTATAGAAAAAAAAAAAAACAAAATAAGTTATTTTTGTGTCAATTGAAAAAGCAATGATAATGGCGATAAGAGTGGTGGTTGCGGTGATGGCGATAGCAGTGGTAGTGGTAGTGGTAGCGACGAGGGTGGTGAGAATGTGATGCAGAGCTCATGAGTTTCTCTTTTATGGAAGTCTACGATCGATAGCAAGCTAAAAGGTAATAGTAGAGGCGCGACCTGCCGAGATCAAATTAACCCCGAAAGACACATGTTCGATTGAAAACGGCCCAACGAATAAGATTCATCGCTATGCCATAACGAAAGTCAATTTTTGGTCAAATTCCACCGTCTAAGCCTTGGAAATCACGCTTTTGCCGTTTTAGAAAACTTTTATTTTAATAATAACTTCTTTTCGATAACTTCTTTTTAAGTGCTATTTGTTTTCGGTAACTTCTTTGAGTTTATTGGAAGTAGAGAAACTTCCGATCTTTGAATCCTGCTTGGAGGAAAAAATTACTAGAAGGCAATTTTTAGTTAAAGGCTATAGAACTAAAGAACTGTTGGAATTGCTTCACTCTGATGTATATAGACCTATTTCTATCCGGGCTAGAGAAGGTTTTGAGTATTTTGTTACTTTCATTTACTATTATTATTCAAGGTATAGAAACATTTATTTGATACACCATACGTCTAAATTCTTTGACAAATTCAAAGAATTTAAGACAAAAACGGAAAAACGTTTGAGTAAATGTATCAAGACACTAAAGTCTGACGGTGGTGACGAATACCTCTATGGAGAGTTTAGGAACTATATGTCGGGATTAAAAAAAAAAGAACTACATGTAAGTGGGAAATATTACATCCTAATTAACTGCACAAGGCACTCCATAATAGAATTGTGTAGTAGAAAGAATGAATATAACTCTTTTAGTGATGGTAAGATCACTGAAGAGTTATTCAAAGTTACCCGATTCGTTTTGAAATTTTGTATTAGAGACACTGACTTATATTCTGAATTTGGTACTTTCTAACTTAATAACTCCTACTTCTACAGAATTTTGGACCAACGCAAGCCCAGTCTGAAACATGTTTAGATTTGGGAGTGTCCAACACAAGTGCTAAAAAAAAAGACGGATAAGTTAAAATCGAGAACGAAAGTTTATTTTTTTGTTGGGTATCCCAAGAAAATGAAGGGTGATTTATTTTATAATTTTAAGGATCAGAAAGTCATTATCAATACCAATACTCGATTCTTGAAAGAGGATTATGTAATGTATTACAAGCCCAAAAGTAAAAATATTCTATAAAAACTAAGAGAAAGTACAAGTAGTACAGGAAAAGTGCTATGGAAAAGTGTCATTGATATCACATTAGCTCATCATAGTGGGAGGATTATCAAGACATGTGTAGATCCTGAACTAGATTAGAGTGCTATTATTGACATGCCGGTATCACAACTAGAGCAGCATGTGGGTGATATTGCATAGGGTTCAGAATCAGCACAGTGTGTCATTGCTAGTACGCAGACACAGGTAGTGCCTCGTCGCAGTGGAAAAGTTGTTCATCAACCTGATCGGTATATCTTCTTGGGAGAGTATTTTGATAGAATGTCGGGATAACAGCATACTGAACCCTATAACTACAACGAAGTACTCAAAGATAAAGATGCGGAACTTTGGCAATGCCTATAAATTCTGAGATGGAGTTTATATACTCTAATCAGGTTTGAAAACTTATAGAATCACCCGAAGGAATAAAATTCATCAGATGCAAGTAGATCTATAAAAAAAGAGAGGAGAAGACGGGAAGGTAAAAATCTTTAAAGTTAAACTTGTAGCAAAAAGGTTTTACTCAGAAAGAATGGATCGATTATGAGGAGACCTTTTAGCCGATAACTATGCTTAAGTCTATCCAGATTCTCTTATTCATTACGGCTCATTTTTATTATGAAATTTAGAAAATGGACTTCAAGATAATTTTTCTTAACAGAAGTTTTAAAGAGTGTATCTATATGATACAACCGAACGATTTTATAGCAAATGGTCAGGAGCATATGCTGTGCAAACTTAAGAGATACATTTATGGACTTAAGTAAGCATCTAGATCTTGAAATACTCAGTTTGATTAGACCGTTTTCATTACAAGTCCTCTGTGTACAGGAAGCGTGATGGAAGCGTGGTTGTATTTCTAATATTTTACGTGGATGATATCTTACTCATCGAAAATGATATGGTTGTGCTATATTCAGTGAAGATATGATTATGCAGTCAGTTCAATTAGAAAGACTTGAGAGAAGCCGATCACATCTTTAGAATCAATCTTATATGAGATCGAAAATAACGAATGTTCGGCTTATTAAAAGCTACTTATATCGATATAATCTTTATTCGTTTTAGCATGTAGGGTTCCAAGAAAATTTTTTCTCTTTCAGGTATGGAATCACTTTATTCAAGGATCAGTGTCCTAAAACAGCTGTTGAGATAAAGAAAATGAATGCAGTTCTTTATGCTTCGGTAGTAGGAAGTCTCATGTATGTTATATTTTGTACCAGACACGACATACGATTTACCGTTAGCATGGTTAGCAGATATCAGTCTAAATCAAGGCAGGAGCATTGGATTATATATTACTGTACCAAGCAGATAGTCAAGTGTCTTTGGGGTTACACGAACTCGAATTTTTAGTCAAATAGGGACTTTTGAAAGTCTACCTCGGGATATGTGTTTATTTTAGGAAGAGGAGCCATAAGTTGGTAGAGTATTAAGCAGTCATGCATTACTAATTCCACCATAGAAGTCAAGTACGTAGCAACTTCTAAAGTAGCCAAGGAGGCCGTTTGGCTTAGAAACTTCTGTTGGATCTAGAGGTTGTACCTTCAGTACAATCAGCTATTACACTTTATTGTGATAATATCCGAACGATTGCCAACTCAAAAGAACGAAGAGCCCACAAGAAAGGAAAGCATATCGCGCATAAGTATCATTTGATACGAAAGAGCGTACAGAGAGGTGACTAGCTTTGACTAAAATTGTATCAGCAGACAGCTTTTCAGAAAATTTTCGAAGAGCTTACCAATTAAAACTTTTAATAATCATATAGAGGGTATGAGAGTTATATGTATAGCAACGTGATTTTGAGTATGAGTGAGATATTATCAGGGTTGTATACTAAAAATTATATTTTAGATTTTGTTATTTAATTTAATTTATTAATAAAATTAATTTTTTCATTTTATAAGAATTTTCTTGAGCTAATATATGTGTTTCATTATTTATTTAATGTTGTGCATGTGTGTTTTTTATTCTACATAATATTTAATCTGGTATGTAGAGTTTGACTTACACACAGAAGATCAGATTATTGATTTTTGTAGAATATAAGTTTTTGGTTCACAGTTTTAAATACAATTAGACATACCATCGGTACGATTGTAGTACAATATTTTAGTAAATTTGTCTTGATTACGAAAAATGATAATTATTTCGACAATTATTTCAACTCATTATGATAGTACACTTTATGTTTATTAAATAGAATCGCGTTAGAATAATTAATTTCATACTGACTATATAAATTAATTTACACCATATGGTTATTATAAGTGCTTATACTTTTAATCCCGAAATAATCATCATATACTATATTTAATATTTATTATTTTAATTCATTACATGGCGTGGTCTTTTATGGGCTATTAATCTCCATAATTTGGATAACGACCTTAATTATATGGTGGATATTAATTAGAAAAAATTACAGAAATACCCCATACACTATTCTCGTATATTACTTAACCACCCCGAATTAAATACCCGTACAAAATAGCCCCATAACTATTTGTTTGTATCACTTTACCTCCTAATTATTAATTAAAATTACAAGAACACTCCCTAACGGAGGGGGCAAAGTGATACAAACAAATAGTATAGATGGCCACTTTGTACGAATTTTAATTCAGGAGGTTAAGTGATATACGAAAATAGTATAGGGGTGTTCCTGTAATTTTTTCTATTAATTATTGAGAGAATCTACGTCTCGTGATCAAAATTGATGATACTCTAATGAGGAAGCTTATAAGTTCTGACCGTACGTAACTGTGATATCCTGCTACTCTACATCGGAAAGAAAAAGGGAGTTCCTGGATTATAAAGAAAAAATCTTAGCTCCTTACATTCAACGAGACCTTTTCCTAAGTAGTAGAGACCCTAACAGAACTCCACAGTTAAGCGTGCTTATGCTGGAGCAATACAAAGATGGGTGATCCCCGGGAAGAACAAAATCGTGAGAATTTTTGTCCAAAACGGATAATATCGTTGCCATGTGAATGGTCGGGGTGTTACAGATAGTATCAGAGCCGACTCACCTCACCTCCGAGTGTGTGCCCCTACTGTTTCGCGTGACACGTGGGTAGGGCTACTGAGTGGGCGGGTCGATAAATGACTGGCAGGCTACCGGAGCTGGCAGGCTACTGCACGGGGATGTGTGCAGCCCTAAAAGGGGTGGATTATGATATTTTTGTATTCCACATTAAAAAGGAAGAGAGAGTTCCTAGGTTATAAAGGAAAAATCTTAGACCTTTACATTCAACGAGGCATTTTCTCAAGTGGTAGGGACTCTAGCAGAACACCGCAATTAAGCGCGTTTATGCTGGAGCAATGCAAGGATGGGTGACACCCTAGGAAGAACAAAATTATGAGGGCTTTTACCCAAAGTGAACAATATCGTTATCATGTGAATGGTCGCGGTGTTATAGAAACCCTGTAAGTAGATTTTATAATCCAATATGTCGAATAAGTTAATGAAAGGTGTTAAAGATTTTTCGAAAAAGCTAATTAAATAAAAGTATTAGTATTTTAATTTAATTAACGAGTATTTGTAATCTTAACGTGGAAGGAAATAAATAAATATTGAATAACAAGAGCTCGAACAATTCGATTTTGAGAATAAGACTGAGAGTGTGCAATTATAATTCTTTAGTGGAATGAATTATAATTTATATTTTTATAAAATTATTTTTAGGTAAGTAGAATTTCATAATTACATTAGAAGCCCACATCTAATTTACTTCATAAGTCCCTACTGTAACATATGAAAATGCTATTATAAACCCTGACCACAAGATTTAGTCCATTTGTCTTAAAAAATAGGGTTTCTACATTATTGTGAACAATGTTTTAAATAGCGTTTTTGCGATACGTAGCAGTAATGATCGCGATGTAACGATATCGAAAATATCGAATGATGCGTATCGGGAATCGAATATCGCGAACGTAAATTTTCTAAAATCATTAGTATTAATTCTAAAACTCTATTAATTTAAAAAATAGATATTTTTTAATTTAAATATTATTACATTTGAATTAATATCTTGAATCTAGATATTTATAAAAATATTATTACTCAATACAAATATGAAAAAAATATTACATATCCCAATAGATCAAAAAAACAAATATAAAAAATATAAGAAAGTGACTTAATCAATACTAAATTAATTAAAAAAATTTTATTAATTAAAAAATATGATTTTTGAACTAAATTAATAAACTTAATTCAATATAAAACAAACAATAACACACAATTAAACACAACATTCAAAAAATGTAACATCAGTCTTTGTTTAAACATAATTAAACACATAATTATTAATTAATTCCAATTTTAATTGAACGTGCCTTTTCCTTCCAAACAGCCTATTCCAAGCTGTCAACAAAAACAATGCCCTTGTCAACAAAAAAACAAGAAACAGAGAGGCAGTCTCTACTGCGTGAACGTGAAACGGCGCCGAAGTCCAACTAGCACAACAACGACCAGATCTGCGGCGCAAACACAACAACGGCCAGATCTGGATGAAGCTTGTCGCCGTCGAACATGGGATGAAGCTCGTCGCCGTCGCCAGACATGGGATGAAATTGAACGAACCAGATCTGGATGAAGCTTGATCAGATCCGAAACACAATACAAATGAAGTTTAGATATTCAAGCAACCAGATCTAAGTTTGGAGCAAAGATTTCACGAAATCTAAATCAAATATGAAGAAAGGTGCAAAAAGCATGAGGTATATATATATATCGAACCAGTCCCTTTTGAGACGAATCGGTCCAATTCACATATGAACCGGAAAAATATCCATTACGAACCGATTCGTATCGCGAACTGGCCGAGTCTTGCGCAAAAATCATTCTCACCGATATATCGGTGCGTATTCGACTCGCTCCTCCAAATTTTTGCTACGTATCACCCAGTTCGCTACGAACCGGCCGAGATTCAAATATATGATTGTGAA
This sequence comes from Heliamphora exappendiculata, assembly GCA_034768845.1. NCBI lineage: Eukaryota > Viridiplantae > Streptophyta > Magnoliopsida > Ericales > Sarraceniaceae > Heliamphora > Heliamphora exappendiculata. The sequence continues at coordinate 18,729 of JAOTRH010130550.1, read as the reverse complement.
TACTAAGTCTAGTTAGTTAAGGTTTAAAGAATACAAAGAACATATCACACATTATAATCGTGTTCTTGGCATTCGAAAATACAACAGAATATCTAATTGGAGAATAAATTGCCAGTCAATAATTAGGGTGATCTATATAGACTTAAGTTTGTTGCAGAAAATAAAATCAAATCAGAAAATTTTCATAGGTATAATTTTTTGATTTTGGGAGTTATAACGGATTTATATTTTGATTGCTTAATATTAAAAGTTTTAATTTGGAGCCTTTTGGCACTTGCCCATCTGAATTTTTCTTAACTTGATTTATATACATCATCAACGAATCTTAGTTTTTGAGCCCAGCACCCCGAACCCCTAGGACCTAGTAGTCCTAAACCTTTGGGACTTTGTAGTCCCAAACCCCAAGATTCTTAGACTATTAGACCCTTGGGACCCCGAATTCCCGAACCCTCAGGACACTAGGACTTCAGTCCCAAAATCCCAGATTCCTAGGATCTTGGACCCTCAGGACTTCGTAGTCTAAGACCCCCGACTCCCAGAACCCCAAGATCTCAAAACCCGAGACCCCAGGGACCCATAGCCCCGAACCTTGAGACCCTTTGGCCCCTAAGACCTCGTAATCCCAAACTCCAGGTCCCCTGGACCGCTAGACTCTCGGGACCCCGTAGCCCCAGACTTTGAAATCTTAGACTCCTAGAACTCCTAGACTCCCGAGACCCCAGACCCCTAGGATCCTAAGACCCTGGATTCCTAAATCACAGGACCTCAGGACCACCAAGATTCTGGGGCCCTAGAGTTCTAGACCCCTGGATCCCCAAACTCCTAAGATCATAGGAACCTAGACGCCAAAACGACGGTAGATATTTGAGGTTAAAGTTGTCAAACTGGTGGTTGGCTGAGAGCATACGAAAATGGGTAGGACTGTCAATTTGAGATTTATATATGAGTATAAATAAATAATTTTACATTTAGTCCAATTGGACTTGTTATCTCTGGACTATGTATCTCATCCATCCGTGGGACTAATTATTCCCCAATAGAATTGGGAGTCATCTAAGATAATTAGTCCCACAACTATTTTAATAAACAAACATGGAATTAAAAAATTTCTTATACTAATAGTCCAGTCTAATGTTCTAATCCTACACTTCAAATACAACTTAAATATTTTTTACTATCTCATTGAGTGATAAAATCGTATCATATAGACAATACTATATCCTCTAAGACTACCGAATAGTCATTCAGAGATAAAAATGGTCTATTTGTTAGGCTAATTAGGCAATCGCCTAAGACTCCCGACTTTGACAAGACCCTAAATTTATGAAATTATTTATGATATATACAATTACATGTCATCTTTAAAAATACTTCATATTGATAAAATCTTAAAAATATTATTTATTATGTTTAATATGACCTTTTATTATATAAACTATTATATATAAACTTAAAAAATAATTTTTATTGCCAAAGTTAAAAAATTATGTTACTTATAATTAAGCCTACAAATAAAATAGTCAAAACCTAAAAATGACAAAAACATTCTACAACATAATTAAAACATTGAGTTTTCATAAATATATTAGACGCATAGCGAACTGAAATAACTGCCGAATATAGTAATGCTCATCTTTCAAGACCCCGCCATTAATATCATTTTCCTAAATACAATAGGAAGTGGGAACCTGCTGTGACTTAGGAAACCTACTGTGACTTAGGAAACTTGCTGTGATTAAGTGATAGCACGGTACTCCAAACATGAATTAATCTTATTTGGTATTTTATAATTTGATTTGTACTGTTTTTTTTTAATTTTTTTATTTATTAAGTAAATAATTCATGTAAAAAATTAAGTTATTTTGACATTGTTAGTCTTATGATTATGAAATATATATTTTTTTGCAATTTATTCCTAAAATTTTTTTAAGCCAATTAATTTTTCTAAAACAAACGTGCTCAAATCATATAGATAATAGATAATGATGTTAGATTAACCTTCTTTTTCTTTTTTGTGTGCATGTATTACCTATTCTATCACTTAAAGAAAATAAACAATTTAAATAAAATTATAAAATTTTGATTAAAATCTATTTATTCTCATAGCACCCTAGCTGTGATCACCTTCACAGTAAGTTCCCCATTCCCAATATAACATGTTAATTTAACATGATATCAAAATAAAATATAATAAATTTTGTACCATTGTCAGAATAATTACTTATTTATGTATTTTATTTTTATTTTTAAAGAATTTTGTTCTCAGTTAGTGAAACTATTACTTGTTGCATGAATCAAGACGGACAAAAATAATAAATTTTTATTAAAATATAAAAAGATTAAAAAAAAAACAAAAATAAGTTGAAATAAGTTGAAATAAATTAATAAATTAAATTTTATAATTATTATTATTATTTTTTTCTAATTTTTTTTTCATTATTTAACTAAAATTATTCTGAATATAAATAATAAGACTATTTTTGACTTTTAACACCAGTTAATGAGTCGATGATCAAAAGATCCAAAATTGCAAACACAACTCTTTTCAACAAAATTAATATCTGAATACAAGAAATAAGACATTAAATATATATTAATTCGGTGACCAAATTCCTTTGTAATTTAGGAATTTGAGACAAATTACAATCATTAGTAGTGTAAAGTACTCGGACTAAAATCTATGAAATACATCAATATCCTGCTTTTTTTATTTTTATTTATTTTTATTTTTTTTACTGATTCAATCTCTCAATCCCACAGTAACACACACAATAAAACTCATAGGAGGAGGGGCAGTATTAAAACACTCCTAGAACTTGAAAATCATACACAATTCAACAACAGAAAGGATGAATCAGAGATTCATTGTTCCAAAAATTACACGTTATTCTGTTTCAATTTATTAAAAATCGTTGAATCATGTAAAACTTTTTAAGTACAAAAATTGACATATTTAACGATTTTTAATGCGTTAAAATAGAACTATGTATATTTTTCGAAACAAATTATTCTTTTTTGCAAATAGGATGATAGTGGAACCAGACCCGAGATTGTCTTTCCCAAACATTTTCTGTTCATTTGTTTTAATGCATTAAAGATCATTAAATTATGCAAAAATCTCGAGTCATGAGAATTTCAAGAATATTTAACGATTTTTAATGCATTAAAACAAAATAGCATATAATTTTCAAAACACAATTCTTTTGTAGAAATGTTTAGAAAATTATTTGTTACTGTATCTCAATGCATTAAAAATTATTAAATTATGTAAAAATCTCACAATACGAGAATTTTGAAATATATTCAAGATTCTCAATGTCTTAAAACAAAGAAACATATAATTTTCGAGACAGACGAACCCTAACCAGGGAAGTGAGGAAGATGAAGATCACCTTTTTTTTTTTTTTTTTATCAATCAAGTCTGATAAAGTTCATACTTTCATCGTTGATCCAACCATACTTCTCCATGAAAGAATTGGCTCGAGCGGTTTTTGGTGGGTAACTATCGACGCAATCTTTCCACACATTCCCATCTTCTAAATCCCTCATCACTTCCCAAACACAGTTGTTGCATTTAAACCCGGCGCCCAAGCTGATCATCAGAATCTTGTCACCTTTCTTGAGCCTCTTCTTGGCTTCCATGTAGCCCAGAACGTACCAGAGGCCGCCGGCCGAGGTGTTTCCAAACCGGTGGAGCGCCATTCTTGCCGGTTCGAGGTCGTAGTCGCTGAGCCCGAAACTTTTTCCGACGCCGTCGATGACGGCCTTCCCGCCGGGGTGGATGCAGAAGTGATCAATGCGCGTCTTGAGGAGGTTCAAACCTGTTTGGAATGAAACATTTTTTTATTAATTATTCTATTTTTTTGAAAAATAAAATGATATTAAATTCCAAATATTAAAAATAATATAAATTATAAAAGACGTAGTTTGTGAGATTTTGAGGCGTTTAAGCTGAGTGTATTAGTTTTAAAATGCAATTCAAGTGCCTACTGACAAATATTTCTTGTTCACGTTCACTGAGAAATTATAAATAACTCAGGAACTTAGTTTCTTAAAATCAAGATAAAAATAATGCAACATAAGTCCCCATTTGGAATAATGCTTTATTTTTTCATTTTATGTTACTTATTTTTATTTTTAGTAATTTTTTTTTATTATTTAGTTAAATTATTATAATTTTCGATTCTCATCATTGAGATGAGTCACAAAGGTAGATATTTTGATCAAAATATAAAAATAACTTTAAAAAAAACAAAAATAAAATAAAATAAGTTAATAAGTAAAATTTTATATTGCTTATTTTTATCATTAGGAATCTTTATCCATCTTTTGTTCAATTTTTTTTTATTTTTTAGTTCATTTTATTAAGACGATTCAAAAAAAAAGTTAAAAAATAAAAAAATTCAAAAAATGATAAAACATTATAAAATTTAATCCAAACAAGCCCATAATAATATCAAATCTCTCACTAAACTCTACATCTTTTTTTCTTCTAACGTGAACATTTATAATTTTTTTTAATGAAGGCACAATAGGCTATTAACCTTTATAAAACTCTAAGAAAAATACAATTAAGCTATGACCATTAATTTTATTAATTTTTATAAAAAATAATATAAATAGTAATAAATATAATTAATTTCCACAACCATTATAGTATTGATTTAAACTACTAATCATACAATAATATAATTATTTTATAATGGTTAATATCATGAATAAATTAGTACTAAACATCAATTAAAACGCGTAATAGGTAATAATAATTAGGGAAATGATTTTTATTTAAAACACGAACAATTAATAACAATAAATAAAAATAGATATAATATTTTATTTTTATTAATTCTCCGGCAACCTGTTCCTCCGACTCTTTCCAACGCGGCGTTACTTCCTTTACTCCGGCAGCGAGACACGACGAAGTACCGAACCAGTTCCCAGAGGGGCACCATTTTTGGAACTAGAACTCTAAGGTTCTTGGTCAAGGCCTGAGCGGCGGCTTTGGTGAGGCTTTTGGAGAGTCGAAACCCTCGGTAGCCGAGCTCATCCTCCACTTGCATGCAGCATTCGTGCGCTTCGTCGTTGGCGCCGATGTGAGTCCGAACCAGGCACTTGAGCTTCAAAATAGCTCGGCGTTTCAGATCCCGGTTGTTCGTCAAGAGCATGGAGCAGCCGCCGGATCGGAAGAGGCAGTTGGAGAGCATCATCGACCTTTCCTTCCCGCAGTACCAGTTCGGCCCGATCGATTCCGTGCTCACAACAATGGCGAAGGCCTTCTCGTGGCACTTGAACAGGTGCTGGACGAGATCGACGGCGACGAGGCTGGCGCTGCATCCCATTCCGGCGAGGTTAAACGCCTTGACGTCCGGCCTCATCTTGTACCGGTGAATTATACGCGCCGTCAGGGACGGCGCGGTGGAGAGCAGCGAGGCGTTGACGACGAGAATGTTGATCTCGGCCGGCGAGATCTCCGATCGGGAGAAAAGGTTGTCGAGGGTGGAGAAGATGATTCCGTCCATCTCCGCTAGGGCGTCGAGGAGGGTAGGGTTTTCTTCGTTGCCGGATATGACGTTTTTTGGGGCGTAAGTGTCGTCGCCGATGCCGGAGTTGACGATTGTCTGTAAGAGGAACTTGTATTCATCTAACCCTAGGTTTTTGTTCCGGAGGACGATGGCGGCGGAGAGATCGGTGGTGAGCCGTTGGTCTTCTGTGCCCTTGAAGCACTCGTAATGGATCATGTAGAAGCATTGGTCTCGCAATTGAAGGATGAAGTTGCAGAGTTGGGAGATGGCGTAGAAGAGAGGAAGAAGATAGAGTGCCATGAAGAAGAACTCCATTGCTAGAGATTTCGATTTCAATGGTGCTCTGCAACAGACTTCAATGGTGCTCTGCAACTCTGCAGGTGTAATTTTCATGGGAGGAGAATCCTTTATATTTATTGGGCGATAATTATTACTAACGTAATATATGTGTCATTGCTTAGTTACGTTACATTAAGGAAATTTTGTTTTTTAAAAAATTAATTGAAATTTACTATTTCTTTGAATCATCGAAAAGAATGAAAATATATAATTTTTGAATCAAAATATAGAAAGAACTTATTTTTTTACTTCTTTGAATTTTTATTATATTTTGATTAAATTATTTTACTAAAAAAAATTGATTAAAAAATGATAAAAATTTATTAACAATAAAAAAATTAAAAATAAACAAAAAAAAAGTAGGTAAAAAATTGCACCCTAAAGCTCCGTTTGTTTTAATATAAAATATTTTTTGGTAAAAATATTTTATCCAATTTTTAATATTTGATTGATAAAAATAATATAAAATATTGTTTTACTAAAGTATTTTATGTCAAAGAACTAAATTAATTTATATAAAAATAGTATAATTCATTTTTCATTTTATTAATGATGATCGTGGTAATGTCAATAGTTGTAGAGATGATCGTAGCAGCATCGGCAGTAGTAACAACGATAGTAGTAATGCAAAAGAGGAGGTGACGATGATTGTGGTAGAGATAGTGGTGGCGAAGGTGATAGCGATGAGAACGACAACAATGATAATATCCAATGGCGGTGGTGGTGGTGGAGATGACTGTAGTGGTGGCAGTTGTGGTGAGGGGGACAATGGGCATGCAGTAGTGGCAGTGATGGAGGTGGCGATGTTGATAGCGGTGGAAGTCAAAAAGTGACAACAAGAAAAAGTATAGCGACGATAATAATGACGATGACGATGATAATAGCGGTGGTGACATATGGCAATGACGAGGTTAGTAACTTACTTTGATAAATGAAACTTCAAATTCTTCTATAAATAAAACTCTCACCCAAAATTGAGAAAATTAAAATTGCATTGAGCTTTTTTTTAATTATAAAATATTTTATGTTAAAATAAACAGAGTATAAATGAATTAATATTTATTTTTCATGTAATTAAGTAAGGTGAATTAACATTATCTCATTTGAAATATTTTTTTTATTATATTATTGAATGAAAATACTACAAATATAGTCAATAGTTGCAAGAGATTGCTTCTCTTTAAAATTGTGTATTTTTCTATTTTAGTATATTAAGAATTATTAAATATATATTGAGAGTTTTATGACTCATAATTCTCACATCTTTATAACAAGATGGAATAAGTATAACTTGATGTCACATCTTTATAACTTTTTAAATAAGATAATTTTAATAAAATTAAAATTGATAAATTAATAAATTAATAACGTCATATTTTAATTAAGTATCTTAAAATTGATCAACTAACTAATTATTAATAAAATTAAATAATTAAATATATTTAGGTACGAATAATAACAACTAGCTAGTAATTTAACCATATTCAATGCACTAAAAGCAAGAAGAACGAGTAGGTTTTGAAGAAAAGAGTCAGATATTGATTCATTTAATAATTAATCGAATTACTTGAATTTTTGCTAATAAATAGTAAATTTGGTTATTTAAAAAATAATTGAAATACACGTAAAATCGGGTGAACACGCGAGAAAAGGAACAGGAAGATCAAAGAATGGTAGTGATAAATAGCACATGGGGTTCTACCAATAATTAACCATTGATGGGAGTGTCTGGAATTTGTCATCTTCATCAAACTTAAAAGCTCCACACCCACTTCCAAACTCACTCTGATCATGTATTTATTACGTGGGCGGTGCTGAGAATTTATTTTGAAAAAAATTATTAGATACTTTTGAAGTATTATGTATGCGATATTGTGTGATATTTTTAATAAATAAATAATTATAATTTATATAATATGAATCACTCTTTATTTCATAGTTACCCAATAAAAATGAATTATTATATTCTTATAATAAAATTTATAATCATTTTATTAGATAAAAGTACTACGTGAACCTATCACGTTGAACTCTGGAAGCACAGAATAAATACTCTCTATGTTGACCGAATGCACTGGATGGTTGGAAGAAGTGATAACAACACTTACTGAAAGTGTTTCAATAAATGTCCAGTGTAAATCTGGTAGGATGATTAGCCTAATAATTACTTTTGTTTTTTTTAAATGTAAAATATTATATATATATATATATATATATATATAATAAGATCGGTAGTGAATATAAGCGGTATTTAGTATTGTTAAAATTAGTAACTTATAATTTAAAATTTGTAATAGAAATTATGAGTATTTGGTAAAAATTGTAACTTGTAACTGAAATAAAAAAAATATAATTATAAGTTGTAGCAGAAGTTGTGAGTGTTTAAAAAAACTTATAATTTATAACTAAAATTAGTAATAATATGCTAAAAATTATTGACAGTATATTTGCCAAATACCTTCATAAAATTATATAAAAATAATAATTTTTTAAATAATAAAACATCGTTGGGTAACAATAAATCAACTCTCTATTTCGTCAATAAACTATTTTCTTAAATAAGTCACTCAACGGGTTTAATTTTTTAGCGCAAGAGAAAGTTAAAAAAGACATGTAGTGTTTGGTAAAACTACTACTAGTAGCTTATAAATTATAATTTATAGTAGAAGTATGTGAGTGCTTAATAAATATTATAATATGAAACTAAAAACTACTAACAGTAGTATATCCAAACACCCCCGTAATAAATTAACTTATAACTCAATTTTTTTTATTTTTATATATTTAGTAGGCTATAAAATCTGAATCTAGCTATAATGTTGTATCCATACCTTATTCGTGTTCAATGAAATTTCTCATTGCGTCCCCACAGGTAAAGAAATAAATATGATTACACTTTTTTTAAAAAATTTCTTTGACTTTCTTTTATTTCAAAAATTTCAAATGAATCCTAAAATGATATTATAGATTATTATCCATGTTATATATGAATAATTTATTATTTAACTAAAATTAGAAAAAGCAGAATAAATAAAAATATGTATGAATATTTTTCATGCTTTGTATTTAATATATGGAGAAATACATCGTAACTACATTAAGGTAAAACAAATAGATTTATTATAGATTCTTAAAATTTTACAAATTAATGAATTTTTAGATTTCTTTTTTCTTAATGGGTATAAGTTATATAAGTTAATTAGAAAGAATTTATACTCTTTTGACTCTCAAGTTATTAGATTATGTGGGAATCTGGACGATCCTATACTCTTTTGTCTCTCAAGTTATTAGAAAGATTTTTAAATATGATGCATAACCTTTTATGCATGTATGGTTTTCTTTGAAGAAAATGATTTTCACATTCTCTTTTGTAGGAATTCACTTATTATTATTATTATTTTTTTATCTTCTACCATGTGAATTTACAAAACTATCTTTTAATGCATTACACTTTTTTGAAGGTAAAGGACAATTTTTGTTGAAAAAAGAGTATGAAAATCATTTACCTTCTAATATGAATTTTTTTTTGTGAGAATTAGTCCATATAAAAAAATAATTGAGGAAAGATTCTTAGATTTATTTTTAGCTTATGACCTGGTTTAATATATATTGTACGAAGGTGCTCCGAAAATTGTATTTGTTTGATGATTTGAACCCGGTTCGATCAAATCTTCCAACAGAGCGATACTTACACGAATGAGCAAACGTGAGCTGGCCGGCGACAAGTCACCCGAAGCCATTCCGATGATGAAATTATTGAGTGTTTAGGGTAGTAAAAACTAGAAAAAATGTAAATTGACAGAGCTTTTACTTTAGAATTGGGCAATGCATACCTCTAGCCTTTGAGTCCTTACCCTTTTTATAGTAGAAGATGTCATGTCTCTCTCCTCACTCCTCATGATGCTCTTGTCTGACACATAACCTTGCAAAATTGCTCTGCCATGCCCGCCGCTACTTTAGCGGCGGTAGCTGATCAATCGCCGTCACATCACCATAAAATATTATTAGCTCAGCCCGTCTTTTGGGCCGAGCTTTCAGTAATAAATGCTTCCCCCAATGCACCAGCTCACTCGATGAGTAAGTAAGATCTGGTCTGATCGTATTAAATGACCTCTTGCTACGTTCAGATCACATTTATTATTGTACCTTCTCGGTCAAATCACACTAAATGCGACATATCAGGTCGAACTCGGACACAGTTAGTGATGATCAGATTGGCCAAAGGCCGTCCTCCTGGTTGGGCCGACCCTTCATTACTCTTTTGGGCCGGGTATTAGGTCCATGACCCAATGGATATTCGGTCTTCGAGGTCGCCTCCTTCATCTGCCCCTTAGCTCTTCTTCTACTCGGCAAGAGGGGAGTTGATTTGCTCCGTCGCTCCTCTCTTAGCCCATCTCAGGCTTTTATTACAACGCCGCCCATTAATTTAAATGTTGTCTCTATCTCACCACGCGTGAAATCCTGGTTGACCTGTACAGGGGCGCCTTGCGCCTTCTTGATGATGGGCAGGCGTCGCTTTACCTGCCCGAGATGACCTTTGATGTTGGGTGCTTGGTTTTTCGAGATAAAACCCATGCCTATAAATGGGGTTTTTAGCCCTTCTTTCTTCTTCTTCTGTGCCCCTCGAGTTTTCCAGAGCCTCTGCTTCATCCCTTTCTTTCAAAAAAACAAAAAAGCCTCTTGCCTCTTCGCCTCCGTAGCATTACCGTCGTTGCCACAAGATCCTTCTAATGAAACCTGTCACCGCTGTTCTGAACGTCGTCAACGTCCTCATAGTTCAATAAGTTTCTAGTTTCGTCCTCTCTCTCTCTCTCTCTCTCTTTGCATTTTCTTCTCTCCCTTTTCTTTTTGCATTTCTCTAGGTTTAGGAGTTTAGTTCACACTGTTCGTGGTTGCCCCTCTCACTAGATTTAAGAGTTTTAGTAGGAAGCTTTTTTTTTTATTTCTCCTATGTCCTTCTAACAAAAACTCCCTTCTTCTATCTTACTCTTCTCTCTTTCCCCTTTTTTTTTATCTATGAAGAAAAAAGAAAAGTTTGTAAAAGAGGTAGATACCCCTCAGCCTTAGCCGCTTGTAGAGTTAGGTACTGCATTCCCCCTTCGGTCACGCTCCGTTATTGTGACCCGGACGTCCCCGGAACCCCTTTCATTCCTAGGGGGAATGAGGTAGGGTTTCTCATTGCCTTTATCGTGGAGGCTGAGGTTCGTTTCTCCGTTGACCCCCTCCTAAGGGGGATGCTTGCCACCTGCCGCCTCACACCTCGTCAAGTCTCTCTTAACTTCATTAGGATAGCGATGATGGTGGCCGAGATCAACCATCGGTACGGTTTGAATGTCGAAATTCCTGAGATATTTCACAACTATGCTATCGTGTGCAACGATGGGACTTATTACCTCCGCCAAAGAAGCGTCATCCAGTAGATGGTGCACGACCTTCTTGACCCAGACAAGCACAACGACGATTACATTCTTGTGGGAGGAGGCTTTGAGTTCCAGCCTAACCACGCTGGACTTGCTGGCCATTCAATTCCGAGGGTCCCAGGGAGTCCAGGTCAGTTCGGTTGTTGTTCTTCGTTATTTGTGTTGTTGTTCCTTTTCCTTTTACGTATACTATTGTTACTTACATATCTTCTTGATTTTTCTTTGCAACGGCCACCCTAGCTAAACAGAAGAAAAGGAAAGCTTCCTTTGCCGAGGTGCGGAGGTGTCTGAACATAAGAGGGACTTGTTCGGCACCCGATCTCCTTGGCTACGTGCCGAGCTACCGACAGGTGATATGCCACAGGGAAGTTCGACAACAAGATCCTCCATCACCACCTCAAACGAAACTCTCTCTTGCCCCGACCAAAAGAGGAAGAGATGTCGATGCAGAGGACATTTGATCTGAGGGCAGCCGTTCTTGGATGAAGCGTTGCCAATACCTCTGCTACCCCCGCTGTAAGGATCTTGGTACCACCACCACCGCCACTAGGGGATATAGCTTTGCTAGTACCACCATCCTCTCTTGCGCCAGCACTGGTCGTTGTTCAAAACTAGGTGGTGACCAAAGGCACCATTAGGAACCGTTCCACATCTCTGCCAGAGGCACGCCCTTAATAGCGCCGCCACCTAGTCTGCAGTGACAATAGTTCGGCCGCCGAGGTCACCCCCGAATGGGGATAGATACTGAGGCTCCTTCCCTTGCTCTTTGGCTCCCATAGTTCAATCTCTTGCGTCACCGACTCCACGTGGGCGACTCTTCGAAGTCAGAGAACGTCGCCGAGTGCCTGGCCATGGGGATCGGCCTACCCCTAGACATAGCTAATCACCCCAGCTTGTCCCTGCCAACCCTTTTTGACCGAGTCTACCAGCTCGGCGTTGGGGTAAGTTTTTTTTTTTTCCCTTTCTTCACTTGCTCGATATCTGATCTTTCTTTTCTCACTTCCTTCCCTCGGGCCATAAGTGAATCGATTTATTTCGGGGTCTTTGTGTTAGTAACAAAATAGGCTACGAGCCCCTTTGACAGGTCCCCCCCAGCTTATTATTGACCGAGGCAAAAGACGGTCGAACCACCTCAGCCCAGTCTCACCCAAACTGGACGGAAACACTTTACACATCAGGGTATCATTTTCACTCCACAATGTCATCATCTGCCTGTAATGGCTAATGTGCATGTTTGGGTCAAAACGCCTGTTGTATGACTTGAACCTTGGCACAGAGAAGCTTCTGAGAGGTTCGGCCCTGTCAATGTGCTCAGCGAATGCCGTGGTAATCATCCCCTCCCACACATCACTTGGTTCGACCGTAGTATAATAGGCTGACATTGAATCTTCGCTCTTCTGCGACGGATCTTTGTTCTTCCTGGATCTTTTGCGGTGTGACTACTTCATTCGGTGCTTGAGTTTTCTTTTTGCTTGGTAAACTCTATAAGGCCCTAGTTTCGGGCCGACCCCTTTCTCTTCCTTCCTACCCTTTGTCCCTGGGGATTTTGGCCCTCTGGTATGGGAGCTTCCCACTTGGACTTACGGGTCCTAATCTTGGTTTCTCAAGGAAGAATGAAGCCTCAGGATCTTCTACCCCATTGTGTGAAGCGCTGACTCCTTAATGAGCTCGTGCTCTAAGGTCCTGGCTGTTTCAGGAGCAGGCCCCTTCTCTTCCCTTCTTTGCACTTTGCGCCTCTCTCTTGAGTTGGGTGAGGCACATTTATCTAGAACAGTGGGCAACCTTGAGGAGGTTGCCATTAGCAGTTTTGCAATCTATTTTCAACTAGGTTCTCACAAATAGTGTCAAATGTACGATGGTGCCCCGTAAATTATATTTATTTGATAGGTTGAACCCAGCCTAATCAAATATGCCAACAGAACGACACCTATACGAGTGAGCAAGCGTGAGCTGGCCGGCGGCAACTCGCCGAAAGTCACTCCGATAAGAGTGTTTAGGGTAGTAAATACTAGAAAGAAGGTAAATTGACAAAGTTTTTACTTTAGAATTAGGCAATGCTTACCTCTAGCCTTTGAGTCCCCGTCCTTTTTATAGTGGAAGATGTTGTCTCTCTCCTCATGATGATCTTGTCTGACACGCAGTCCTACAAAACAACTCTGCCACACCCGCCGCTGTCTTATCAGCAGTGGTTGATCGATCGCCAGCACATCACCATAAATATTATTAGCTCGGTCCGTCCTTTAAGCCGAGCTTTCAACAATAAATGCTTCCCCCAATGCACCAGCTCACTTGATGAGCAAGTAAGGTCTGGTCTAATCATATTAAATGACCTCTTGTTACTGTCTGATCACATTTATTACTATATCTTCTCGGTCAAATCACATTAAATGCGACCTATCGAGCCGAACCCAAACACAATTGGTGATGATGAGATCGGCCAAATGCCGTCCTCCTGGTTGGGCCAACCTATCATTATGCTTTTGGGATCGTCATTCTAGGTCCATGACCCAATAGATTCGTTCTTCGAGCCCACCTTCTTCACATATATATATACAAATCACATTAAATGTGACTTATCGGCCGAACCCGAACATAGTTAGTGATGATCAAATTGGCCAAAGACCGTTCTATATATATATATATATCGCTTTTTTGCTATTTGGTACTCTTATTTGTATTATCTTATTTTATGATAAAATTGTTATAATAAAAGTATATTAATTTCAGGTACTGTACTAGAACAAAAAAGTTTGACGGGTATTGCTTTTTTTTTTTCTTGATATTTAGTACTCTCATTTATATTGTCTTATTTCATGATGAAATTGCTATAATAAATGTATATTAATTTTGGGTACTACCAAAATAAAAAGGTTTGGCGAGGTCGTAATTTTTATCCTCAGAGAATTAACTCAATGGGTTTCGACGTTTCATTATTTATTGTTTCGTGTGGTTATTTTTTTTAATTTTTAATATTGATAACATCAAATGAAAAAAATTTAGGATTTAGCCTATTCACACCCATTAGGCCCAATGTCAAGGAATCGGGGGACTACGTTGTGCTGTGTGGGTTTTAGAGTTCGATTTTTAAATATATTTTATAATTTAATTTGTTTATTATAAAGAGTTCATAAAATTTGTTATTTATAAAAAAAATTAAATTAATTTAATATCTGTAACTATGTGATCGAAAAACATTTATGTACAAATAAATAATTGATAACTAGCGATAACTCGTGCCGAAAATAATTTTGAGAGCAAAACTTTTAAATTAACAAATATCTTCGATCATATAGCTACAAAAATTTTATCACCTTGATTTTTTTTTATGGATAACAAGCTTTACAAGCTATATATAATGAACGAATCTAATCCTAAAATATACTCAAAGGAAAAAAAATTCAGTGAACTATTTGAGAGATGTCAAATAATATAACTTAAAAATTATTTTTTTAAATAAAAAAAAATCAGCTTCTTACAGATACCCAATAAAAGCTTAGATACATAACTAAATAGGTTATTAATTTTGTCTCTCACTTAACTAATAAAAACAAATCATAATTATCCTATTCAAATTATTTTTCACCATATTAAATAAAAGTATTACGTAAATAATGTCCCAAAATAGAATCACGCTACATGACTACTTAATAATTATCCATTTGGGTTTGTTTTTTCAACGTTCAATTTCCAATTTTAACCCTCTGTCAACTACCTCTGCCATGTATGTATAAAAAAAAAATTTCCTTCCTCACCACCACCACATGAATTCTGTACTGCTTATCTTGCATTCAGGTAGTTCTCAAACATTTGAGCGAAGCAGCATGGCCATTATACACTGTATCTGTTGGAGAATTTTTAATAAAAATGTAAATATTTAATCATTGTATTATTTAAAAATTACAATATTTATATAGGATTATAATGTAGCCATTATAATATCACTGACAATCTCCACATAGGCAAAGTATGTTGCAACCACAGATGCTGCAAGGACCTAGTGTGGTTTAAATGTCTAAAAAAAGAGTTGAGTAAAGACCAAAACAGTTGTTCATTATTCAACGACAGTCACGGTGCCATTCACTTGGGAAATAATACAACCTTTCATTTGAAGACAAATCATATTGATATAAAGTAACACTTTATGCACTCGATGTTCAAATATGAACACCTTAGTTTAGAGAAGACCAATACGAAGAAAAACCCCGCAGGCATGTTTATGAATGTGGTGACTATTGAAAAATTGGAGGCTTGCTTAGCTTTGGTTGGTCTTCTTGCTTAGAAGACGGAAAGATGGATTACACTAGTTTGTTTGTTCGATTTTGAGGCAATAGTAATTTTTAGGTATTAAAATGCTTGGGATGGATTTACTTCAAGTGGCAGATTATTAAAAAAGTGAAAAAAATTCTTAAACAGATCGATTGGTCTAAGGGTTTGTTAAAGTACTGCAAGCTATGCTAACAAATCAATAGATAGATTGATCAGAATCAATGGACAAATTGATGGATAGATCGATCAATCTTGAAATAGATAGATCGGTCTGTTGCGGGACTGACTTATAATAGGCATTAAGGTTGCAGCCGTCAAGGAGTTTTTGAGTGTTCTTTTACACAGTTTTGAATCTTCTCATTATACTTATCTTCTCTGTAGAAAACTAGTGAGAAGTATGATCCACGCAGGTATTCGAATTTCGATTTTTGACAAATCGAGATAGAATTCTTCTCTTTACATGTTTACTTGTGATATCTATGCAATTAATTTTATTCTATTTCATGTATTGTTGTGTAAAGCTTGTGGGTTTAAAACCCTAGAATTGGAGGTGTAAGATTTAGTTGGGTTAACTTGATTTTGTTAGAAGATATTGATAATGGAAGTGTAAAAAGTGATTAATTTGTATTTTTAACCGTAGAATCTATGGATTGACATTAACGGAGAATAATAGACTTAAATATGAGGTTAACTAGAAATTGGGTTCGGATTGGACATCTTGGAGATATGATTTAGGTTAAGTTTGGATGAAATGGGCATGAATTAGATTTTGATTGAAAATTTTGTTGATTTGAAAAAATTGGGAAAATTCCCTTTAAATTGGTTTTGAGTTCCAAGTTGTGAAAATTTGAGTTAATGAAATGAATTTTGAGGAATTGAATTGTTGGCCATATCGTGAATACATGTATGATGGGGTTAAAACTATGTGCAATGATTGAGGAACCAATATTATTGAGCAATTATGTTGTGAATATTAAGGTGTATTTTGAATTAATGTGAGCTTGACTAGCTCCTTAGTGAAAAATCAAAAACTTGTATAAGAATGGGTGCTCGGTTCCCTCGTTTTATCACCCGAAAACATGGTGAGGTGTTCCGTTCCTTCAAATGGTGTTCCAAAAAAGGTGTGCAAAATGTGTGCATGGTAATAGGCGTTAAGCCAATATGATGTAATTGGGTTATATAACTAATTGGTTAATTTGGTTATAATAGAAGGCTTTGAATTGAATTATGAGAATTTGTTGAACTTACCTCGTATGGAAATTGGGGTATATTTTGGGTTTGTAAGCATTGATATAAAATTGTTAATTGCATAATAAGCATGTTCATATAGGTTATTAAAATTCTATTGAGCTTTGGCTCATGTTGTTTGTATAACCATATTTTAGGTGCCAATGATGAATCTGTGTCATGAAAAAAATTACAATGTTTTGATATTTTATTTATCTTTTGGATGGTTTGGAAGTGTTGGATCAATGTATATTTTTGTTTATTGTAATAGAAAGTGTAAATTCAAGTTGAATGTTGATAGAGTTATGTAAATAGGTTATGTATTCATGAACTCTTAATTTTGGTGTTGCAAAGCTTAAAAGCCATAACTTTTATGTTTTTGGAAGAAATGAAATGTGTATGACTCTTGTGGGAGGTTTTGGGATGAGTTTGAGGTATATTTTCATGGTTTTGAAGTTAGTTTTTTATGGTATTCTCGAGCATAGAATTCATTTCCCTTAGAAAGATTTTTGGTTGAAAGTTGGATTTTCATAACAGGATTTTTCAAGTTTGGTCTTGGGTAAAAGACCGTTCGAGCAGTCTATTACCCGAGAGAGAGGGCTTGCTCCCTACCAGTTGGCCACTTGAGCGGTGGTGAGTCCGCTTGAGTGGGTCCAACTAGGTTGGACAAGTGGTTTTATTTTTTTAAATAAAAAGTATTTTTTTATCCGGGCTCTATTTTGGGACATTTTTTGTGACAAAATTGAAATTTCGTTAGTCTTCTTTTCAATGATTTAACTCCCTTTTAAAAAAATAGTTTTGATTCAAATTGTTTTTAAGTGGTTATTCTAAAAATAAAACCGGTTTAATTATCCGTTTTCATTATGAATAGTTCTACCCCTGTGAGTTTTAGAGGGCAATTCATGCATATGAGGTTTGGGGCATGACATCCTAATCCCTCAACAAGTTATTGGTGGGTTCTAATAATTAATTTTAACTTTATCAAACTTACCATTTAGGTTTAGATCTAAATACTACCTTTTAAAAAGTTTCTTTTATTAGACAACAATGTAATGGATGATTTCTTTTCCTCTAATATGTGTGGATTACTTATAAAATATTATCATCTATACCACTTTTGTTTCCTCTGAAAAATAAAACCTTTTAAAATTAAAATTGACCACATATGTTAATTTTAGTGAACTATGTGAAGTGAAAAAATAAAGGAATGACCTGTTTTATAATGTTTTAATGTACTTTGTTACAAGTTTAACCTTTTTAGTATTATTATAGCTGTAGTTTTTATTTGTTGCTTTCTCTTATTACAAATTGAACTTCATTAAAATATGAAGGAACAAGATTACATTTTATCTTTTCAAATTATTTTATTATGATTTTTTAAAACTTAATTTTTGAAATAAATTATTTATCATCAATTTGTATAAAGGCTCAATCGTGTAAACTTGTTTCGGGCCCCAGAGGCCAGAAGCACAGGCCAGCCCCTGCCAAACGATTGATTCCTCAAATGAGCCTTTGAAGTGGCATATAGGAAGATACTAATTGAACAAAATTTTAAAAATTCTATTTTTTAAAAAATAAAGTAATATGAAATTCAAGATATTATAAATAATAAAAATATAAAAATAATAGAAAAAAAGAAATATATTGCATATGAGATTGTGAAGTGTGTTGGACAATGTCCTAAAATTGATATTCCCTAGTATAAAACTACTAATGATACAACATAATCTGCCTATGTTGTGGGGATTGTCCTGATTTTCTACAACTGTGAAACCCAACTAACTGTCTGTTGGGAGAATTTTCAACGGCGACATAAAATACATGCTCGGGGATCTAGAAAATACATCTTTATTAAACTTTCAACAATTACATAAATCTGAAATTTACAGAGAATGAAATAACAGAAATAATGAAATAAAATTTGCAAACCGAGTCCTGCAATCGCAGTTTCCTTA
>JAOTRH010130539.1:0-14300 GCA_034768845.1 Heliamphora exappendiculata | reverse complement strand
GGCAGAGAGAACTGAAACTTAGCTTAGAAGTAATCTTTTCCAAAATATCTCCAAGCCTGATATTTATAGAAAAACTCAAAAATTTGCCAAAATTCTCAGTTCAGTCGACTGGACCCCCCACTCCAGTCGACTGAACAGCCTACTGGAAACATGAAAATTGCCCAGTGCCACGGTCCAGTCGACCAAACACCCTAGTTCAGTCGATCGAACTAGAAAATCTCGGTCCAGTCGACTGGGCCAACCCTTCAAGTCGACCGAACCTCAAGGCAATGTGTTTCTTCTGCGTAAAAATGGTTTTCAAACCTTAAACCAACCCAAACAAGCCTCAATGGAACCCGAACAAGCATAAAACTCATACGCACCTATTGTTCTATTGTGAAGAAGCACAAACCCCAACACCCGAGGTCAAAGATTAACTCTAACTCCGTAAGTCCTGAAATTATTCCAAAAAATAAAATAGGTCAGGGTCTCACAAAAACTATGAGGTAATAGGTGAGAATTTTGAATGAATGTGATGAATTTGGTGAAATGTTAGTATCATGAAATGTTCGATTGGGAGTTTTGAACTGTCACACCCCAAACTCCAGAATCACGTGAAAGCCTGCCAAAACACCATTTTATGAAAATAAGATTTTCAATTCTAAAACCATCAACCCAAAATATAGTATTTACATAAAAGAGAACCCGAGATTCATCTCTCATAAACAGTAAGCATACAGTTCCATATATGCATGCTAAAAGTATATCGCCTCACGGTGTACAAAACTCGCCTTTAGAAACAGGCATCGCATGTAAGAATACGTGTCTCAAAACAAACAGAAAAACTAATACAAGTCTTCCACCACCACAGGCATCTCTAGGTCAACTTCTCATGTTCACCTATACCTGAAAAGAGTTTTACAACAAAATCATACACCGTAAGCTGAAGCTCAACAGAAATAGACTTTAAAGTTATAAAGTAGGATATGCAATCATATAGTATGAACTAACTCAACCACAGGAGTCTAAAAAGGGTTTTCCATCCTTAAAATCATGTGTTGCAAACCGTGCAAATAACCTGTCTCAGTTAAGGGAAAACAGTAACAAAATAGTATTTTCTACTCGAGTCACAATCGAGGAAAATAAGATAAAATGAACCATATGTAACGACTTTGTCAACTCAAGACAAAGGAAACAACTATAGACTCTTGCCCATTACCTATATCTGAACCACTTAAGGCCTGCTAGGTAATGACAAGTTCTACATGGAGTCACAACAACGCAGCCACACACGTGGGCATCTGGATCTTTACGGGCTGAAACCGAGAGAAGAAGCACCCAACTGCTCTTTACGGACTAAAACTTAAGGGAAGAAGCACCCATACCAAACACTGTCACAGTACATCTATAAATCATTTAAAAACCAGTACGTAGCTCAACTATGAAAAACCCATAAAACAGTTATAAAGTTATACATCAACATGTATAAAAAGATCTGAAATACATCACCCATGGAGATTAATAACATTTAAAACAATTTCTATCAAAACGTTTTCAAAGCTGAGACTCAACCCCGAAGGTTAGCTCTAAACCTCCAAAACACATGTTTTTCAAGAGTTTCACAAACCCTCCATTTTCAAAACCATCGTTTTGAAAACCACAAATATTCACACATCCGAATCATGATTTAAACTAAGAAAAAGAGTAAAAACATACTTTTTATCCGACAACAAGGTTTAAAACATGAAAATACAGTATTTAAAGCAATTTCAACCGGTGAAAAAATCTATAATTGCACGTAGAACCCTTTAACAATAATAGAGTCTAGGATCCTACCTCGGCGAGTCAAACTCGAAGTCTCAAAAATCAAACCTCGTCGGAACGAGAATCTGATGGAAGCAAAGCCAACAGCGTGAATAGTAAGGATCCACAAGCTGATCGTCAAAAACTAGGCTCGGGCACCATAAAAATCTAGAGAGAAGGTGGAAAGATTGAGAGAAAATGGAGTTTTAGAATTAAAACAGGCACTGGAATATATATAAGCTCGACCAAACAGGGCATCCAGTCGACTAGATGGGCCAATTCAGTCGAATGAAGGTGTTCTAAATCTACAAAACACTCAAACTAACACAATCCAGTCGACTAAATCCCTAATCCAGTCGACTGGATCCACCTACTGTCCTCCCAGTCGACTGCAGAAACCCGTCCAATAGACTGGCCAGCTGGGAAAAATTCCCAAACAAGTTTTTTAACCCAAGGATCAACTAAAACAAACCTTAACGAAGCACGAGAAAGCGTAAAACACATCTACACATGCTGTTCTACAACAATGAAACATAAACCATTCATCGATGATATATATATAACGAAAAGAAACATGTTAAACAAATATATCTCATAAAATAAACGAACCGAGGTCTCACAACTCTTCTCCCTTAAGAAATTTTACCCCCGAAATTCACTACAAGGTCACGAGATAAACAATTCTGGGTATCTACCACGAACCCCAAACTCAAGCTCCCATGTCGCTTCCTCAACCCCATGATGAAACCATAGGACCTTGACATAGGCAATGGTTCTCCCTCTTAACACTTGCTCCTTTGTGTCCATAACTTCACCAGGCGCTCTTCATATGTGACATCCTCATCAACCTGCAGCTCGGCCCAATCCAGAACATGTGAAGGGTAAGGCTCATACCTCTGAAGCATAGAAACATAAAATACATTGTGCACAGACGCCAACTGAGGTGGCAAAGACAAACGGTATGCTACCTCTCCAATCCATTCAAAGATCTCAAATGGCCTGATAAAACGCGGCGATAACTTCCCGCTGCAGCCGAACCTCATTAAGCCTCTACGTGGCAAAACTTTTAAAAACACGTGATCTCTCACTATAAACTCTAAAGACCTCCTCCTGTCAAGATAACTCTTTTGGCGACTCTGAGCTGTCACTAAGCGTTGGTGAATCACGGCAATCTTCTCTGTTGTCCCCCGCACTAAGTCGGGTCCCAAGACTATGGTCTCTCCGATATCTGTCCAACACACTGGTGATCTACATGGCCTACCATACAAAGCCTCATACGGTGCCATCCCAATACTAGACTGATAACTGTTATTGTATATAAACTCTGCCAATAGTAGATGATCTTCCTAAGAACCCCAAAAATTAAGTACATAAGCCCTCAACATATCCTCCAGAATCTGTATGGTCCTCTTTGATGGACCATTCGTCTGGGGTAAAAAGCAATGCTAAACGTCAAACTCGTCCCCAAAGCCTCTTGAAGACTCTGCTCAAAGCACGATGTAAAGCGCAGGTCTCGGTTAGAAACAATAGTCACAGGCACCCCATGTAACCGGACTATCTCTCTGACATATAATCTACTCAATCTGTCCACTGAATCCTTCACGCGGATGGAAAGAAAGTGTGCAGACTTCATCAACCTATCAACCACAACCCAAACAGCGTCGTGTCCCTTAGGTGATCTAAGAAGTCCCTACGTGAAGTCTATTGTGATGTTCTCCCACTTCCACTCTGATATCGGCAATGGCTACAACAATCTTGCTGACCTCTGATGATCCGCCTTTATCCGCTGGTAAGTAAGGCACTGAGAAACAAACTGAAGTACATCTCTCTTCATTCTTGTCCACTAGAATTGACGGCGCAGATCATGATATATGTTTGTGCATCTAGGATGCACTACAAGGCCAGAATGATGACAATCATGTAGTATATCAGCATGGCAAGATTCTGGTATAAACAACCTTCCAGCTAATCTCAAACTTTGATCTTGACTCACAACCCATTCCACTGTGTCATTTTCACTAGCCACGCGATCCTGTATCATCTGAACCTTCTGATCCATCTACTGGACTTCTAGCACCCATGCAATTAACGTAGGTCGTGAAACTATAAAAAATAGGATGGCACCCCTCACTGTCTCCCCGAGACACAGATCAAATTTCCCAATCTCTCTAAGCATGTCCCATTCCCGTATAGCCACAAAAGCTAACGAACCATGAGATCTCCTACTGAGAGCATCATCCACAACATTGGCTTTCCTTGGATGGTACTTCAAGTCAAAATCATAATCTTTCAACAGCTCCATCCATCGTCATTGGCACAAGTTCAGGTCTTTCTACGAAAACAAGTATTTCAAATTCTTGTGATTGGAGAAAACCTCAAAGTGCTCACTATAAAGATAGTGACACCATGTCTTCAAGACAAAGACCACGACTATCAACTCCAAATCGTGTGTCGAATAGTTCTTCTTGTGGGTCTTCAACTGTCGAGACCCATAAGCCACAACCTTACCTCCCTACATCAGAACGCAACCTTGACTATTGTGTGATGTGTCACTATATACCATATAACCCAAACCTCGCTCTAGAATGATCAACACTAGCGCACTAGTCAACCTCATCTTTAACTCTGGGAATGCTGACTCATATGACTCACTCCAAACAAACATAAATCCCTTTCATGTAAGACGCGTCATCGGCGCGGCAAGTCTAGCAAAATCCTTCACGAACTGCCAGTAGTAGCCTGCCCAACATAAAAAGCTACAGATGTCAAATACATTCTTAGATCGTGCCCAGTTCATCACTACATCCATCTTCAAACAATCCACTGATACACTATCCTTTGATACCACGTGTCCAAAAAATATCATCTCGAACATCCAAAACTCACACTTCTCGAACTTAGCATACAAGTGATGCTCTCTCAGAATCTATAGAACAATACGCAAATGGTCCTCGTGTGCCTCTCTCGTGGGTGAATAGATAAGAATATCATCCACGAACACCACCACAAAACTGTCCAGATATAGATGAAAGATACGATTTATCAGACTCATAAACGTCACCAGAGTGTTCGTCAGACCGAACGGCATAATCAAAAACTCATATTGACCATAACGAGTCTAAAATGCGGTCTTCGCTTTGTCCTCGTCCCTAATTCGTAGCTAGTGGTAACCTGATCTCAAGTTAATCTTTGAGAAGCACTCGACCCCTTCAACTGATCAAACAAGTCGTCAATCCTTGGTATCGGATACTTATTCTTCATTATTACCTGATTTATCTTCCTGTAGTCAATGGACAACCGTAAGGATCCATCCTTCTTCTTTGCAAATAGAGCTGGAGCTCCTCACGGTGACGTACTCAGATGTACAAACCCCTTGTCAAGTAACTCCTGAAGCTGTACCTTGAGTTCTCACAACTCAACTAGTGCAAAATGGTATGATGGCATAGAAATGGGAGCAGCTCTTAGAACCAGATCAATAGAGAAGTCTACCTCGCAGCTTGGCGGTAACTCGAATAAGTCATCAGGAAAGACATTTGGGTAGTCCAAACCATAGGGGGTAGCTTCCCCCAGACTCCAACCATCTCATCTAACATGAGAGCTGAAAAGAGGAAGCCTAGATTCCCTCGACTCCTAGCAACATTGGGCATGGACGTAAAACCCTCATCCCTATCACCCAGGAAACAAAAGCAATCACCCGTCGGTGTACAAATTGATATCCTTCGTCGATCGCAATCGATAAAGGCACAATAGGTGGTCAACTAGTCCATCCCTAGGATGACATCAAACGTGATCATGTCTAGAATGATAAAGTCAAACTCTAAACAATGGCCGATGACCTACAACACGCAGATTCTACAAACGTGACTCAGCATCACACTCCCACTGACTGGGGTCTCTACGCTCAACGCACTACCCAACAAGTTTGTCTCTAACCCCAATACAGATGCAAAACCAGAGGAAATAATTAAATGCAATGCTCCCGTGTCAATAAGAACACTGGCCCATGATCTATATATTAGGAGAGTACCTCTGATCATGGATGTGGTTGCTGCAGCATCGGGCACGACCGATGCTCTGGAAGAACTGGGATCAACATAGACATATGCTCTTTCCTATGATGCTCTAGCCTATCCACTGTGGCCCTGGATTGTTGACTGTCTCCCAGACTGTACTGAGGCACCACCTTCTGTAAACCTAGACATCTGAGCTTTAGGCTGCTGATTTGTCTGTCATCCCTAGGTAGATGAAACAACTGGTGCTCCTACTATACTCTGAATGCTCCCTCCTCGTAGACAGTTCCTCCTGATGTGCCCAGACTGACCACACTCAAAACATACCAGCGGTCCTCTCCCCTGAGACTGAGCAGGTGCTGAGCTCTAAACCTGGCCCCTCAGCAGGCACTCAGGTGATCGATGCCCTGGCTATCGGCATCAATAACAAATGACCTCTTTATCCTTTGGCTTTCCTATAGAGGCTACTGAAGGTGCAGGCGTAGAAAACTGAGGCTGATATAACCCTGCCGGATAGGAACTCAAACCAGACGACCTGCGGCGCTTCCTCCTGTGCCCCTGAGACTTTGTACGTCCTCCATCCTACTGACTCCTACTCTCTTTGTCCCTGTAGGTCTCGTTCAAGGTGTCTTCCACTTTTATGGTTGTCTCTACTAACTCTGTGAAGACCTGCATCTTAAATGCTGCCACTTTATCTCGAATAGAGGGCCTCAAACCCCTTTCGAATCTCTTCGCACAAAACTCATCAATAGGCACAATCTCTTGTGCCAACTGAGACAAGTTAGTGAACTCAGCTTTATACTGGATCACTGACATCATCCCCTGTGTAAGAAAAAGGAAGTCCTCCCTGAAATGATCTCTCAAAGTCGCAGAAAAGTACTTCTCCAAAAATACCTTCGTGAAGACCAAAAATACATTCGTAAAGACCTCCTAAGTGCCTCCTACTATAGTCCTGACAAACTTTCACCACGTGTGGGCACTCCCTCTCAGCTGGAAGGCAACAAAAGTAACCCTCAGATCATTTTCCTCTATCTGAACCGTATCAAAAATCCTAGTGACCAGCTCCAGCCATTCAGTGGCTACTGTGGGGTTGGGATCCCCAAAAAAAGTAAGAGGGTCCAGATGGCAAAACTCACACATTACGACCATTGCCCTCGGCTCAAGTACGCTCTTCCTTCCCCTAGCGACCTCAGCCAGTTACCGGATGGATCCTACCATCTCACGCAACAGATCTACCCCATCAACTGGTCCTTGGGGTGCATTAGCATTCCCAATATCTGGGACTAGAACATCCCTTCGGCCAGAACCACGGCCACGGCCTCGACCCCGGTCTTATCCTCCTCGCGTGGACATAACTCTATATGAAAGCAACATAACAAGATAAGCTTTCATACAACATGTTATTGCTAACATAAGAGACATAATCATGCTAACACATAGCCATTCAAGATCATGTAAACACATCTCACATACCGAGGAGAACCGACAAGAAACACGCATTCATTTGGACAACCTACTCGGATTTCCTGCTAAAAAACACATCAGCCAAATGCCTTTCTAACTTGGCTTCCAAGTTTATTAATTCAAACGCCTGAAAGCAAGACTAATCAATCCTAAGATCCAACCTCCATACCCACGTATACACAAACTTTCACGCTCAGTAGGCTATCATGCTCATGCTATAAAAACACTTAAACACATACAATCAAGCACACGCACATCCTCACAAGGTGATGTACCCACTTTTTTATGGATCTAGGTATTCAAACCCAGAGTTCTGATACCAAGTTGTCACGCCCCAAACTTCAGGATCACGTGAAAGCCCGCCAAAATACTATTTTATGAAAATAAGATTTTCAATTGTAAAACCATCAATCCAAAATATAGCATTTGGATAAAAGAGTACCTGAGGTTCATCTCTCATAAACAGTAAGCATACAGTTCCATACATGCATAAAGTATATCGCCTCATGGCGTACAAAACTCGCCTTCAGAAATAAGCATCGCATGTAAGAATACATGTCTCAAAATAAATAGAAAAACTAATACAAGTCTTCCACCACCACGGGCATCTCTAAGTCAACTCCTCATGTTCACTTATACCTCAAAAAAGGTTTTAAACCAAAATCCCACACAGTGAGCTGAAACTCAATAGAAACAGACTATAAAACTGTAAAGTAGGATATGCAATCATATAGTATGAACTGACTCAACTATAGGAGTCTAAAAATGATTTTTCATCCTTAAAACGATGTGTTGCAAAATGTGCAAATAACCTGTCACAGTTAAGGAAAAACAGTAACAAAATAATATTCTTCACTCGGGTCACACAGCCGAGAAAAATAAAATAAAATGAATCATATGTACTAACTTTGTCAACTCAAGACAAAAGAAACAATTATAGACTCCTGCCCATTACCTATCCCCGAGTCACTTAAGGCCTGCTAGGTAATGACAAGTTCTATACGGAGTCACAACAATGCAGCCACACACGGGGGCAATCAGCTCTTTACGAAAAAAAATTGAGGAAAGAAGCACCCAAACCAAACACTGTCATGGTACATCTACGAATCATTTAAAAATCAGTACGTAGCTCAACTACGAAAAACCCGTAAAACAGTTATATAGTTAAACATCAACATGTATAAAAAGATTCGAAATCCATCACCCATGGAGATTAATAACATTTAAAATAATTTTCATCAAAATATTTTCAAAGCTGAGACTCAACCCCGAAGGTTAGCTCTAAACCTCCAAAAATACATTTTTCAAGAGTTTCACAAAACCTCCATTTTAAAATCACATTTTTGAAAATCACGGATATCCACACATACGAATCATGTAATAAACTAAGAAAAAGCATGAAAACAAGCTTTTTATCCAACAACAAGGTTTAAACATAAAAATACAACATTTGAAGCAATTTTAACCGGTGAAAAAATTTATAATTTCACGTAGAACCCTTTAACAACAATAAAATCTAGGATCCTAACTCGACGAGTCAAAACTCGAAATCTCAAAACTAAACCTCGTCATAACGAGAATCTGTCCGAATGGAAGCAAAGCCAACAGCGTGAATAGCAAGGATTCACAAGCTGATCGTAAAAAACTAAGCTCGGACACCACAAAAATCTAAGGAGATGGTGGAAAGTTTGAGAGAAAATAGAGTTTTGAAATTAAAACAGGCGCTGGAATATAAATAGCCTTGGCCAAATAGGGCATCTAGTCGACTGAATGGGCCAATTCAGTCGACTAAAGGTGTTCTAGATCTACAAAACACTCAAATCGACACAATCTAGTGGACTGAATCCCCAATCCAATCGACTCGATCCACCTACTGTCCTCCCAGTCGATTGGGGAAACCCGTCCAGTCGACTGGATAGCTGGGGAAAATGCCCGAACAAGTTTTTCAACCCAGGGATCAACCAAACAAACCTTAACGAAGCCCGAGAAAATGTAAAACACATTTACACATGTTGTTGTTCAACAATGAAACAAAAACCATTCATCGAGGATATACATATAACGAAAAGAAACATGTTAAACATATATATCTCATAAAATAAACGAACCCGGGTCTCACATGAACTATTTTAAACTCGAATGTTTTAAATATGAGAATGTTAAAACATATCAATGTCTTAAATCCTAATTGTGTGGATTTGGCGAGAGGAACTATGTTTGGGTTGGACTAGCGTGTGTAATTTGAGAAATTGGCGATGATTAAAACTTTATGCTTTGGATAGTGATCCCGAAGTGGCTTATAATGTATGCTCTCCCTTTGGATGGTAATCCCGAAGTGGTTTATTATGTATGTTATCCCTTCGAATAATAATCCCAAAGTGATTTGTAATGTATGTCTTCTCTTCGGATGGTGATTCCGAAGTGGCTTATAATGTATATTCTACAGCTCGGATGGTGATCTTGAGGCAGTCTATAATGAATGTTCTCCCTTCAAATGGTGATCCCAAAGTGATTTGTAATAAATGTCCTACCCTTTGAACGATGATCCCGAAGCAGTATACGATGGCTGTGATGATAAGAGTTAACGAGAAATAGAAAATATCTCTAGTTTGGTGAACTTGAAAAGCGTCGAAAGATATGTGCATATGCTTGTGTGTGTGTGTGTGTGTGTGTGTAAAGTCGAGAACTTATGATCGTTGAGCTAGAACAGAATTAGTTTTACACGATAAAAATCGGTTATGTGAATGAAATTTTTGTTAGAAAAGTGGGTTTGATTTCTTAACTAAAGACTTATTGTGTATTCACATGATCACCTTTGTATATCATGCCTTTGCTCTTTTTTAGTCTATTTCCTACAAGTCTTGGCTCATGTTGCATAAAATATTTTAGGTGTTCAAGTGGAACAAGTCCCTAAGTGAGGTGGACTATAGTTGGGGACCTAGTTGGGTCATTTTAATGAAATTACATGTCTTTGAGAAGACCCCATTTTGAAATTGTATTGTTATAGTTCAATCTTATGATGCGCTGTAAGTGTAAGTTGAGGGTTGGCGGAACTCATTTTGTAAGGCTCTAAGGCCATATAATCATGAATTGTATGCATGTGAGATCATCGGGTCATTTCTCCGAGCTTATGCCTTGGTTTCTCTTATGAATTCTATGGTTTAAAATATTAGTTTTCAAGTTTTTTAGATGTCGGATGTGATTCCAAAGTTAATTGTATATTTTAATTTCAAGTTTTGAATTACGAAAATTATGTTCAAAGGATAGGAGATTTTAGTATTTTTTTAACACTTAGAAAAAATTTTAGAATTTTGGGCAGTTTGCTTTCGGGTGTCTCACCGCTCGAGTGGGCTCCGCTAAGTGGCAAATTTTGAAAATTTATTTTTAAAATGAGGTTTGTTAGGTATCTTTTAGGCATTATCTACGGCGTAAATGAGTAATTTTGATGACTTATTTTACAGATAAAAAGTTCCATTTAACTTCGTTTTTTATCGAAAAAATGAAATGTTTTGGTTTATATTTCTAGTAAAGTTTAGTTTTGATTAATCTTTTGATTGAATTTTGTACTAAAATCTTAAATTCGAGTTTTATTACATTTTATATCGTGGGGTATTATTCTTACGAGTTCAGGGTGTGACATATCTAAACAATCAGCTTTAAAAAAAGTTAGTTGAAAAGTTAAGTTATTGAACAACCTACTTTGAAGTCAATTTAGTTTTTTAGGTAAAAATACGAAAAAGTAAAAAAAAAACTTTTAAGCTAGTTACCAATCGAGCCCTTAGTCTATGTTTGGCCTAGTTTTTTTAAAATTATTTTACTTAAAGTTTTTTTTAAAAACTCATTTGTTTAGCCTCCCACTATAATTAATTAATTTTTCTATACTTTCCATATTTATTTCTTTATAAAAAAAAACTAAAAAGTTAAAAAAATTCACTAAAAAAACTAAAACATTCAAAAATTCACTAAAAAAACTAAATGAAACACACGCTTATTTCAAGAGAGCGGAAGAAATATCCATTATTCTTCTCATTTTCTTTTCTATTTTTATTTATTTATATCTTTAAAATGTCAATACTTGTTTTAGCGCTTGGTGGCTTCACATAGGTCCTATGATCACATCAAAATAGTCTATCACTGTCTTTCACTTTTGCTTCTCAATGAGAGATAATTGCATATTTATTTATTATTTCTTAAATAAATTTTTATTATATAGTTAAATTATCATAGTTTCAAAATTTTTTTGAGATGAATCAAAAAAATAAAAAGCCGAATGAGAAATTTCTTTTAATTAAAATATAAAAAAAAATTAAAAAAATAAAAATAAGCAAAATAAACTAATAAATTAAATTTATTATTACTTATTTTCATCATTAGTTCTCGTTTAGCAATCTTATTTTAAGGCGAATTTTTTGTTTAAAGTCCTTTTAAGCAAAATAAGCAAAAAGTTCATTTAGTGAATTGTATGAATAATTTTAAGTCAAAAGATAATAAATCAAAAAACTTAATTAGCTTAAAGTGGTTTTAGTCAAAATGAGTTTTAAGTATAAAAAAAATTATTATAATTTTTTATAATTTATTTTTACATAATTTTAGATTCAATATGGATCTTATTTGATAAATTTTGATAAATAAATTTTAAAAATATAATTTTTATAAAAAATAGATGCGTATAATATAAAAGTTACAATATTTCTAAAAATTTACAAAACCATTTTATGTAAAAAAATAATAATAAGACTAAAAGCATTTGAATTTTCGAACGATATTTTTTGGCTTTATATAAAAGGTCAAAAAGCTCACTTAAAGCCGGTTGCCAAACAATGCCTTAATGAATGTTTTTCATACTTTAATTTTACAAAATTGCTTTTAATCAAAATATAAGAAAATATAAAATAAACAAAATTTCTAAAATTTAGTCCAACCATGTTTTACTGTTTCCATTACTCTTACGCAGTGTAATCTAGAAAGTTAAAAAAAAAAATGACCGAAAAAGGTTTAATAAAAAAATATTTTCATTAAAAAGTTGACTTATTTTTTATTTATTGATCTTTTATCATATTTTCTTTTTTATTGCTTTTTGAGCCCTCTAATTAAGAGGAAACTAAAAAGTGAAAAAACTCCAATCAAATTTATTTATTTTTATTTAAAATGAAAAGACATTTTTCAAAAAAGCTGGACTTTTTAAACTTGAGACAGAGCCACACACTGTATCAATTGGATGTAGACTCTCATAAGAGGTTTTCATTTCTTTTTTATAGGGTTCACGGTGGACCTAACTCAGTGATGTAAACAGTTTATGTTTTAAAACTCAGATGAGAATGACTTTACAAATAATGTACCACCTATTTTCAACATCATACTTTTCGTTTAATTAATATCTAATTAATTAGATTTGGTTGATCAAAATTGATCAAATCACCATAATAAAAGATTATTGGACACTTTTTAAAAATTAATATTTATTTGTATGTAATCGTTCAAATAAAGTGTATAAGCTTCAAGATATATCTAAGAGCTCATAAGTTTTTCTCGTCGTGTTCACGTCTAC
Source organism: Heliamphora exappendiculata (assembly GCA_034768845.1). Lineage (NCBI taxonomy): Eukaryota > Viridiplantae > Streptophyta > Magnoliopsida > Ericales > Sarraceniaceae > Heliamphora > Heliamphora exappendiculata. The sequence goes on along the minus strand of JAOTRH010130539.1, from coordinate 1,496 downwards.
TAATAAGATTTGAACAAGTCACGAACTGAAATTATTCATAGTAAAATAAATTATATATAAAAATATAAACGTAATAGAAGATCTATCATTTATCTTTTCTCCCAAAATATTTTTATGTTCTTTTCTCTTTACTAAATAATAAACTTCTAAGCATTTTTATAGAATCTTAGGAAAAGACTGATTAATTCATCACAATTAAATGTATTTAATTTGTAACGAAAATATAATTTATTCACATAGTTTTTATGGTATTGAATAATAATATAATTATTTTATTTAATAATAATTTCTCATTTAAGGACACAAATAAAATATTTAATAAATTTGTAATATAATGATAATTTTATTACCCATAAAACATTTAACTTATAGCCATTTAAATCACATTATGGCCCCAAAATTTTTTTGTAACCCTCATATAAAGAACTAATTAAATATTTATTTTATTTTTATTTTTATTAAAATTCTCTTACAAAAGATTTATTAAAAACAAAAATAAGTAATATAAAATTTCAGCTTATTGATTTATTTTAATTTATTTTTTTTCATTTTTTAGCTTTTTTATATTTTGAAAAAAAGTCTATTTTTTTAGCACGTCTTGATGATAGAAATAAAAAAGTATATAATAATTTAATTAAAAAATAAATTTTTTTATTAAAAATAAAAATAAATAAATAATTATAGAAGACCCATATTTTGAGTTCACTTGGCAACTATCTGTAAGCCGACTTTTGATTTTAAAGTGGCTTTAAGCACAAGATAAAAATTTTTACTTAAAATTGTTATAATTTTTTAAATTTATTTATAGATAATTTTATATTCAATATTAATTTTATTTGATAGATTTTAAGGAGTCAATTTTAAAAATATAATTTTTATAAAAAATAAATGCATATAATAAAAGTTATAATATTTTAAAAAATATAAAAATTTATGTAAAAAATAATAAAAAAATTTTGAATTAAAAAAGATAACTTTTTCACTTTTTTAATTTTTAAATAAAAAAAATAAAAATAAACTTTAAATCAGTTGACAAATGAGAGCTTTAAAGGTTTACAGGACCAGCCAACTAAAAGACTAAAAGTGATCTAAAAACAAAATAGTCAGATTTTTGTCCTGATGTGGGGGAGAAATACGACAGTAACGCCCGTTACTTTCAAACTTTTCAGAAGATGAAGGAGTGCAATTAGACAGTGACGCCCTATTACTTTTTTCTCCACTTGAATTTTCTCTCTCCTAATCCTTCTCATGTCTCAATTAGTCTCACAATTCTCTCTCTTCCGTTCATGCTCTCTCTCTCTCTCTCTCTCTCTCTCTCTCTAATTGTTCCCACTCCATTAATTTTTTATATTATTTTATTTTTTATTTTTTATTTTCTCTCTTAATTAAAATAAAATTAAATAATTTGAATTATTTATTTTTTTTAATTTTTAATCCTAATTTTATCATCTTACAATTTTGCAATTTTAAATTTTACAATTGGTAGGTCTTCAAAT
>JAOTRH010130528.1:0-14300 GCA_034768845.1 Heliamphora exappendiculata | reverse complement strand
ATAAACTTCCCAACAAACTTTATAAGATTAATTATTTAAATCATCAAAATAAAATACTATAAGTATTATAAAAAATAGAAATATTTTTATCTTTATCTACTATAACTACCAACTACATATAATTATTAATATTAAATATATAAAAAGGTAAAAATGTCAACTTTGAACAAAAAAATAAAAAAATTTAATTTTTTATCCAAACAACCAACTTAAAAACGTGATTAAAAAAATAAATAAAACTTTTAATATCAATTTATTATTCATATAAGATGATATGTATTTTTTTATCTCAGTCTTTAAAAAATTGAAATATTTTTTATTACACCGCACATCTAATATCGTATCGAGCAGTATATTGATTTTTTTATTTGTACAGTACGTATTGTTATCGGTAATATACCGTGTCCCGTTTAAAATTATAAATTTATAACTTCAAATATTAAAATTTATGCCTATTAATTTAAAATAAAAACTAAAAATAAAAATTATACATTAGAACAAGCAAATTCAAACAAAATCATCCCAACTATAGTAACAAATCATACATTATAGTAACAAATCATACATTAAAATATAAGCTAACTAATTTTTAAAAATATTTTTTGGTATTTAAAAAATTCAAATTTAAAAAAAACCGTTTAAAAAATATTTTTTTGAATATTTTTAAAAAAAATAAATATAAAAAATAAAAAAAAAATAAAACAAAGCAAATAAAATTAAAAAAAAAAGAAATTTTGAGTTAAGAAACAGTGAAAATGGAGAGAGAGAGAGAGAGAGGGAGAGAGAGGGGGACAAAATGAAAAAATAAAAAAAAATTAACAGGATTTGGGTTAAATCATGATAAGGAGTTCAATAAAATTTTAAAAATTAAGAGAATAATATCTGTTTTTATTAAAAATTAAAGAGGTAATCAGTGTAATTTATTTAAAAAATTTAAATAAAAGAAAGGTGGCCATGATCTTTCTTTTCTATCATCTCGTATGTGACAAGTATTGTACCCACTTGGGACCCCATTGTTGTCTTTTCATGACAAACTGTCAAACCATGACCTTTGATTGTACTTGCAACTGAAACAAACATACCTTAATTAAAACTTCCCCTATCCATCCCATGAGAGAAAACTGCATGTGGAAGAGTACTTTGGCTTTGAAGATAAAATAATTTTTCTTTGGAAAATGAAAACTTAGATAATGTAATAGATAAATAAAGTATAATCTTTTTTTTTGGTATAAAGTATGCTTATAGTCTGATTTGAGATAATAATTTATTAATTTATTTTATTTTAATAATTTTTTTTATAATTTGATCAAAAAAATATTTTTTAAGATTAGAGATGGCTAAAAAGTAAAAAAAAGTCAAAAGATGAACCCGAATTAAAAAAAGTCAAAAATAAACCAAATGATCAAATTTAACACAAATTTAGTTTTATAAAGGTAGTATGCCTCACATTTAAAACTATATTGATATTGATTTTTTTAATCTTATAAGGCTATTAACTATAATTTACTGACCTTATTTTTAGTAAGACTATATTGATTTATTTTTATTTAAACTTTATATATGTTGAGAAAACTTTAAAAATTTCAAATTTGGAGGATAAGGACTTAATAGACTATGAATAAAGCTTAGCCGAGGTAAGCTCTCCTTATGTTTCAAAAAAATTACTTTATTATATATGGTAGTATTAATATTAAGTATTTAAAATTATATAAATGGGTCACTTGATACTTCTTAAAAAATTAATGTGTGTCTTATCAAATCTTTTGCTGGATTATTAGCTTTTCGTATTTGGTATGCATGAATGAAATATTGTTGGAATAGAGTTGAAGCGAAAATGAAATGCATGACAGAATGGAATAATAGAATGTTCATTCTCTTTTTACTGTTTATTCAACTCTCCTTAAGTTTAAAAAAAATTGCATTATTATATATAGTAGTATTAATAGTAAGTATTTAAAATTATATAAATTCATTACTTAATACTTCTTAAAAATCTAATATGTACCTTATCAAGTCTTTTTCATAACGAAGAATTCTTTGAAGAAAAACAACAAGTTTATGTACATTCCGTCACACATATTCAAAATCAAAACCCATAAAAGTGCAAGTTGCTCTAGGAAAAGAAAGATTTCAAGAAGGTACCAATAGAGGAGGTAGAATCGCCAAAAAATTGACCTAATCGCTCGTGAAAAAGATGAGGGTGTCAAATTTCCTTACTAAAAAAAGATTACTATGCCAACGTTCATGTTTTTATAGATGGAGACATTGCTTTTATTAATTCGTATTCATGGGTGATATAAAATTGATCTACTTTTTTCATTGATTATTCGCAACGAATTTCAGGCAAATTTTCGCATGTACTTGCGCCGGGTTTTTTTATTTTTTGGTAATTCGAAATTAAAATAACAAAAGCAAGTTAGTCAACAGAATGCACTTGCGCTGGCTTTTTAACTTAAGAAAGATTGAGTCAAGAAATTAAAAAAAAAAAACCCATTTTCCGGCAATTAATTAATATGTGATTTCTCTAAAATGGTGCAAAAGAATGCCTAACTGCAATTAACTAATATGAGATTCTCTGAAATGGTGCAAAACAATGCCTAACCCATGATTGGGGAAATGGCTTTTCAAGCAACCAAACAAGCATTTAATTTAAGAGAAAATCTCTAGTGGGAACCCCAAATGGATAAATGGTACATTCCCAATTTGTGGCTAATATTTTTCAATATTAATGATTTTGGATCTAAGTCTCAGGAAATGTGACCACATCGATGCAGACTTTGTTTGTTAAATGTGGACCTTTTTGGCCTTCTTGTTTTTTGGCCAAAAATCATGTGACAAATTTAACCTAGCTGATTGAAATTTTTCAAAAACCATATCCTATCATCCTTGTTGTTCAATTTTTTATTATTATTATTATTATTATTATTTATTTGTTTTTGCAGAGACCCAAGATAATTAAACATCTATTAATAAAAGAAATTTTAAATTATTTTTGCATAGTCATCAACACCTAATAAGTGATCATCCATTTCATTTTTTCAATCTAGGTGTAATTATAATCTCTAATTCTCCCCATCACACGTGTAGTCGTTTTTGAGATCTTTAACGTGTAATTTTTTTTGTTCGCTATCATTTAATTGTATTTGAGTCTGTCATCATGGGTGTGATCTTCTTCTTGGAGTATATGTTGAAAATTGAAAATATACTATGAAATTATATTGTGCTGGTTTAGGGATCAATTGTGCTACTTGTTAATGATATAATTGAAACAGGTTATTGCCATGTTGTGCCATGTTGAGATAGATATTCTACTTGTTGTTTTGAAATGAACGTGAATTGTTTTATGCAAGTTTAGCACCAAGATATTTTGTCGGATGTTACATTTGTTTGCGACGAAATATTTGTTGAAATCTGTGAATTTCATTGACCATTGAAATTCAGATTTTAATAGCTTGATCAATTACAATTGAATTAGCCATTCAATTGCAATTGAAGTCTGGAAACCAACAGCCATGAGTGGCCATTGATTTTCAGAGAAAAATCCTCCATAATGAAAAATGCATGTTACATTCTTCTCTCAGAGGAAGAAGAAGGGACAGACTCTCAGAAGAGGAAGAGGAAGAGGAAGAGACAGAGCCAGGTGCTCTGTAGGGCAGCATGGAATTCAATAGCTATAAGTGGCAATTGAATTCTCTGTAACCCCTCTCCTTCTTGAATAGGCTTTATAATGGTATTCTCCCTCTGGAACGAGAACATATGCAGGTATACCGAGAGACAAAAGGTGAGAAAGAAGATAGACAGTTCTCAAATTACGGAGCAAGCTGCAAGAGAGAGAAAGACATACGAAGAACATTCGTAGCCGATCCTTGGAGGTGTTCCGAAGATCGTGGAGCCGTTTTATCCTGAGAGAGTGACGCTGGTGGAATCCCTACAACACCCTCGGTAAGCGGCGAATCATTCTTAAGGAAACTGCGATTGCAGGACTCGGTTTGCAAATTCCATTTATGTTATTCCTGTTATTCCATTTTCTGTAATTTCAGATTATTGAAAATTGTTGAAAGTTTAATAAATATGTATTTTTTGGATCCCCGAGCATGTATTTATTTTGGCGTTGAGTTTATCTCCCAACAATATTTTGTTGCTTATTACATTTTATTAACGATAAAATTTGTTTTCTTATTAATCTATGATTTTGCCATAAATCTTTTCCATTGTGAATTATTGTCATCAATTTAATTAAAAAATCTTACAACGAAATTATTTGTCACAAAGTATTTCTATTTGCAACAAAATCATCCCCGTTGCTATTTATCTTTTTGCGATGATTTTTTGTCACCTATTTATCGTGTAAAATGTATATTAACTTCCTCTTGACAAAATATTTATCGTCTAAAATGCATCAATTGGAGTTCGTATCGCCACTAAAAACGTAAAATATAAAATACCTCTAATACTTCAATATTTGTTATTTTTTTATTTTTTATTTGTTCCCCAGTAAATTACAATATAGCCTTTACGCATATAAATAAAGAACGAAACTAATTTATCATTTTTCAACTATCTCTCTCTTTCTCTCTCCAATCAACTTTCTCTTTAATTTGAACTCGAAGATAAATATTTGTCAGGATAGATCAATTATAAACATATACATTTTAAGTATTGGATATGTTTAAGTTTTAACCACTTTTGTAAAGATATGAGTTATAAATCTTTGTACTTAATTAATGAATATTTAAATTTTGTATTTATGGGTGGTGAAAAATGTTTCATTGTGCTGGATTGTGAAAAACATCTCGGCATGTTTAGAGATGTGCTCTCACTGTGTTGAATTTTTTGAATTTGTTACTATTTTGACTTAGAAATAAGTTCGAAGTTTATGAAATGGTCTTTTTATATCAATACGATTTCAAAAATTAAGGTTCAAAATTTTAAATATTCATAACTAGACAACTATGGAACACAACGTTCATAGCTGGAATTTGGTCTTTATGGCCGGCAAGGAATAGGTTGGTGTTTGATAATGTCATGACTGATTATGAGGAGGTGGTGTATCTGACGAAATTAAGGACATAGTTATAGATAAAAGGTAAACTGCAAAACAAGATTTCTAGGGTGGAGGAAGTTATCTTCAACCTTGAGGCCGTCCTTTATTAGGGGTTGTACCTTACTTAGTTGTCTTTTCACCAACTGGTTGTAAAGCTTCTGCTTCTTTATTAGACTTCAGCTATAGAGCTTCCTAGTTTTTCAACTTTTTCTTTTGTTGATTATTTTCTTCACGTGCTATTTTGTATGGGAGTTTATGTTGTACCCTTTTTTTATATCTATATATTTATAGTGCTCTTTTTTCTCGTTAAAAAAATTCAAAATAATAGTAAAAATACAAAAGGTACAAATTAAAGTGAGTTGATGCATCTATTTATAACAAAATAGTAATAATTTAAGTTCTAGTTAAAATAGTGAATTGAAAACGACAAAATGAATATCATTATCTATTAATGACACGGCACATCATTTTTTCATATTTTTTTTATCAAAATGTTGGACATTAGTTAAGATTAACCAATTGTAATAAAATTTAAACACTTTAAAATATTGATTGCGGTAATTTAATAAAGAGAAGCAGAATATATATATAAAAAAAAAGAACTAAAGATTCACAAAATAGAAAAAGAAACAAATGTTCTACTAATCATGTACACATTGTTGGGTTGTATTTATTAGAAAATGAAAGATGCAATTTAATTATATAATTTTTTTTCTTTAATTTTATACGGTAAGAAAATATATAGACTTTGAAGTTCAATTGTGGGCCCGTTCGTCTTGATCTCTGGATTACTGGCAGACTAGCACATGCAAGCAAGAACTTCAAGCTTCATGTCAACAATGTTCTGGAAAAAAAAACATTCAATAAAAAAAGAGATAAATTATACTGACCTCTCTTGAAATTTTTGACAAAAATAGATACACTCCATGTAGTTTTTAAAACAACACTAACATCCCCTCTAGTTCAGTTTTTACATCGACTTAGTTCAATCGTCAAATTTTTATTACTATTTAACGGAAACCCACCAAAATCACCCCTGAAAACCACCATCGCCAACGAGGGTTGTTTTGGTGGTGAAAGAGGAGAGAGAGAGAGAGGGGAGACATAGAGCAAAGGGAGAGATGGCAGCGCCGACGCCGCTCGCCACTGCCGCCACCAACCCCTCACCGCCAGCACCACCTCTATTCTCCAGTCGCCATCACCTCTCCGACCACCACCGCCGGTCACCGTCAGACCCGACTGTCTCTGTCGTCTCTCTCCCTCTCCCTCTGCTCTCTCGCTCTCTCTCCGTCCCTATTTCTCTACTCTCTCTATCTCTCTTATGTATATATATATTACAGAGATGAGAGAGCCACCACCGCCGCCCCAAAACCAGATCTGGGTTCTTGGGTGGTTCGTGGTGGCTCGGTGGTTCTCTCATTCTCTCACACACACGCACACGCCAGATTGGTGGTTTTTTTTATTTTTTGCTGTTTGGGTAACAGAGTTTTGAAGGGAGGCGACAATGGAGGATGGCATGGAGAGAGTGGGAGAGGCGGCTTCTGTGATGTTCGACGAGGATGAGGTGAGAGAGGTAAGTGGGTTCGTGGTGGCGGCGATGGTGAATGATTGCCGGTGGTATTTTTGGGCGGCGGTAGAGAGAGAGAGAGCGAAAGAGGAGAGAGAGCAGAGAAAGAGGGACAGAGAGAGAGAGAGAGAGAGACAGAGCGAAAAGAGGAGAGAGAGCGAGAGAGCAGAGGGAGGGATAAAAAGACCATCAGGTCCGATGGTGATTAGCGGTGGTGGTCGGAGAGGTGATGGCGGCTAAAAACTGAAGGTGGCGCTGGCGATGAGGGGTTGGTGGCTGCAGTGACGTGCAGCGTGGGCGCTTCCATCTCTCTCTCTGCCCTCACTCTATCCTCTCTCACCACCAAAACTACCTTCCCTTGTGATGATAGTTTTCAGGGGTGATTTTGGGGTGATTTTGATGGATTTTCATGAAATAGTAACGAAAATTTGACGATTGGACTAATACAAAAACTAAACTAGAAGGGAGTTTAGTGCCGTTTCAGAAATCACATGGGGTGTATATGTTTTTGTTAAAAATCTCAGGGGAGATCAGTGTAATTTACCCTAAAAAAAATTGTAACAACTCAAGTGGATTACTAATCTAATAACTTGAATAAAGTCTAACAATGCAGTCCAAAATACTTAAATCTAAATTATTAGTCGTAATTCACAAATTTCACTATATACCAAAATATTTTTTTCATATCCCACAAATATGAAATTAGGTATCACAATATCCTTCACTCAAATACGTAAAACCCTCGTCACGTGGCTCAGTTTCTTCCTTTGGTTGGGATGTGAATAACAGCCCATTAGCGGATACAAAACAATCTATAAGCGTGCACAAGACAAACAACTTCGTGGTCTCTACACATTTCCAGAGCCTGCACGGGACCAGGGTTCGCTCTGATATCATTTGTAACGTCCCAAGTGGACTACTGACTCAATAATTTAAATAAAGAGCATAATAACGTGGCATAAAATGCTTTAATTTAAGTTATTAATAGCAATTCATAAGTTTCATATATGCCAAGATATATTTTTTATATTTTACCGATATGAAATTGAGTATCACAAAAATAAAATAAGTTAAAGGAAAGTGGAGAAAATATTTATTCCTTTTTATAAGTTCAATTTAAAAGAAAATTATTGTATAAAATAAGATTTCACTTTTTTATATGCATAATATTATTTATATCTTTTACAGAATAAAATTAGAAAAGAAATATTAAAAAAAAAAAGAAGTTATGACAACTGAATGCTACCTAAGAAAAATGCCAAATAAAAAGGACCAAAAAAAAAAAGAAAAACAACTTTAAGAGGATTGACGAGTTCCTACTCGCCAGTATCTATTTGCTATTGCACTCAAGTATCATATACCCATAATTTAAGAACTAATACTTTTTTTGTGTCCGTACACTTTCATAATTGAAGTTGTTGAATGACATTTTTGCATGTATAATTTATATATCTGTATTGTAATATAAATTCAAAATGTTACTCAATGTGAACCAAGTTGACTCGTGTTTTCATAATTGTTATATAAAATTTGTAAACTGTCACAATTTTTCAAGTTTTCAAAAAATTTTTGCATTCCCTCTCTATTTAATGTGTTTCTATTTAAAATTTTAAAATCCTAATTTAATTTTATGTAATTATTTTTTATGGTGCATTTTTCTGAAATGATCTTTAATGCTCCAAATTTGATTTGAAAAGGCACAATAAAAATCTTTATAAAGGGTACCGGAGTGTTTTTTAACGGAATTTTTTCTGACAATCCCGTCAATTTCTCGAGTAGAGTAAAAACCAAGCAAGAAAGACTAACAGAGTAATTCTCGAATGCCTACCTTCACTTTCAATTATGGTTTTAATAATTTTTCGGTACACGTAAAAAATATTCCACGTGCAGGTCGTTAGGGTTTGTAGAGTCTTGTTTTCACTAAAATCATGCGTCATGGGAGGCAAGCGCAAGTCCTAGTCAGCACAAAAGTTAGACCAAGCAGTTGGACAGGCTGGCCATGCAATGGGATAAGATGACCAAGGATTTAGACCCTACTAAGACCGATCAGGGATCCACGTTTAAGCAACAGATTGATATTTAATCATCAGACTTTCTCAAGTAGGCTTACCTGTAGCTAATCAGAAGATGAACGCTCATCGCGTTAAAGTAGGCGCCCCTCTTACCAAATTAGGCCGTAGCATGAATTGGGCTCTAACCTCTTTAATCCCATCAATTTCAATTTTTTTTTTAAAATCTATATGGTTTCCCTATCTTCCCTTCTTATTTAATAAAATTTTAAAAATTTAACTTGGACTCGCATATTGTGTGGCACAATTGCTAATTAAATTAACAATCAAAGATAAATGTCAGTAGATGACTTGATAAAGATTGCATTTAAACATGTGAAGATTTTAGGTTTAACTATCTTTCTGTTTTAACTTTTTGGGATTACTTGCACCAGATTATCATGAATCACATAAATTTTAATTTTACCCAATTTATACATATACATATGACAGAACAACATAAATTCGGGATTTTCTAGCAAGGACTTTCTCCTCATTAGAAAGCTAACAATATGAAAGACAAGTAAATGTTTGATATTGCTAAAATTAATATATAGCTAATAACTGTAGTTTGTATCAAAACTAGTTGAGAGTGTTTGCTAAATATGTTAGTTTTTAATTGAAACAGAAGAAAAAACACTCATAACTTATAACAAAGTTATGAGTGTTTGAAAAGTATTATAATTTATTACTAAAATTAGTAATTAAAAACTAAAAATTAACTCGAAAAAAGCTCAACCAAACACCCTATGTGTGCTTATGGATGACATGAGTCAGCAACATTTGGAGCAAGTTTCAGCAACTTAATTAAAACTCCGCAAGTAACATTTGCCAAACAACTATTTTTCATTTTTAATATATATTTTTAAAAATTAATTCAAACTTTTATACATTTTAAATTTATCTCGTCGCAAAAAATTAAAAAAATAAAATATTTTAGCCAAGTTATAAAAAAATTAAAGGATGAAAATAACTATTTTTAACCCAAAAAATTAATTTTTTTGTTGTTGCTGATCTTTTTTGTACTTTGATCATTTTCTTCTTTTACTTCTTATATTGCTCATGATGAGTAGAAAAATTGATGAAGTAACAAATTTATATCAAAATATAAAAAAAAATAGAAAAGATGAAAAATAGATGTTTTTTCACTAAATTCAACAAACAACTATATTGATCAGATGACTTCAAAGGTAAATCACATCTTGCCATATCAGCAAAGATTTTAGTAAGAAAGATCTAGAAAAAGCAATGTGGTGGTTTCCACTTATAGCATCAAGGTTTTACTTACACACCCAGGTTCTCAAAATTGTGTAATACTGAATATTGTTTTGAATTTAGCAACCCAAAATATTACATATACTTTTTAAAAAATATTATTCACATTTTCTTAATAAAATAATTAGAGTTCTTTAAAAAAATATTATCCCAAACACTAGAGTTTCAAAATAAAAATTAAGAGCAATATTCAATATTTCAAAAAAGGAAAATAAAATAGAAAAAAATACCATAAATAAATTATCTAAGAAATTTAACTGTTTTTTCTTTCTCTCAATTTTTTTTTCTTAAATGCTTTTCCTTAAAAATTAATTTTTTTAGACATTCCAAACAAAGCCACGGACACGTGGGCTGCATACTACATTAACAGAGTTATAAAGGCACGGGCTTGTTCGTGTTATTAGTGTTTTTTTGTTTCTTTTTGTTTTTTAATTAAATTTCATCCATTTTGTCCTACTTTTTTTTTCACTAAAACATGTTTGGCAACAAAATGTTCAAAACCAGTTCTTGATCTCTTGTTACACCATAGCGGAGCAAGAAATTAACATTAAGGGCACCCATTAATTAGTTTGATCTTTTTTTTTCATAATCGAAAACAATAAAATAATACAAAATTCAATTAAATGCTAGCTGTTCATCGTCGATCTTTAAGCTTGGAAAATCGTGCGCACATCCACTAAATTATGAAAAACCAATTACATCGTTCACTAATAAAAAAATCCAATTAAAGTCGCAGCAAAGCCTCATGCGAAGGGAGATTTCAAACTTGAAAGTTTGAAAGAAACAAATTCCCAAATCTCATGTCTTGACCAAGCCAACTTTTGAGATTACTTCGACGACTTGTCTTCTTGTTGATCATTAGAGAAAGTTTTTCTTCTATTTTTTTTTTTTTGAACTGCAAAAAAAGTTTTATTACCACACTATAAATTAAATAATTACATCGAGAAAAAAATAGGATAATAGATTGTTAGGATTCTTTTTTTTTCTTGGTTATAATGTTTAATACATTTTTACTTTAAAAAATAAAATTGTAGTATTTGTGATAACAACACTAACAAGTAGAATTGACTTCTCTTTGTTGAGAGTATTATAATTACTTTATCTAATAACTTGTTTTTTTTGAATGGAAAGGTTTTTTTGTTGAAAAAGTCAAAAAAAATATTTTTTTATAATATTAAATGGTATAGCTTAAAATTTAACTTTTTTACAAAACAAAAACAACTTTTTAGAGATCACAAAAAGGACTGAAATTTTTTTAAATTTAACTAAGGGTAAGTGCAGTAAACTTCAAAAAAAAAAAATTTGAGCACATGTCCGTAATAGGTCCAGTGGACCCACTTCATGAAATTTCAAACAACCCCATGTGAAGTCCAACATCTTCTAGTCATATTCAGGCCATTATAGTCTTTTTCACTTTGGATTAGTTCAATCAGTGGTGGTCAGCAATACCACTCAATAGGTACATCGATTTTTGCAATACAACTTGACATGCTCTCTCAAACAGGTGATGATTTAACAGAATTGGGAAATGACTATGTATACCCCTTTCATTTAAAGGAACCCCCACAAACAAACACTCCCCTTACAATAATTTTACCATGGACAGGTGCAAAATAGGAAAAAAGAAAAAAGAAACAAGAAAAAAGGAAAAAGTTGAAATAGTAGAAGTTCAACCAAAAAAAAATATACAGTGATGGCAATAAGGGATATCACATAATGTTCCATGTGGGTACCATGCACTATTGTACCCGAAAGCTAGCTGGATCGAGAACGATTTGCATTCCTGCACAACACGTTGTTCTGTAGTTTGAATGGGTCGATTTTTAGATATATTTTTGTAATTGAATTTGTTCATTATATAAAATTTATTGAGTTAATTATTCATTTAAAAAAACATCAAATTATTTGTGCATCGACAACTCTATAATTAGATCACAATTGTATAGCTTTGAGAAAAGACTTCTACAAACAAACATTACCGGATCACATAGATATAAATATCAGGTTAACTTCGTTTTTATATACGAATAACAAATTTAGTGAGCTCAATATAATACACAAATTTAATTATAAAAATATATTTAAGAATTGAATTTCTCGAACTGCACAAGAGCGTAGTATGTGGAGATTCACAACTTGCACTGGGGATTCATAAATCAATCCATTGGGGTGTATAATAATGCTAGGCTGTGGTGGTGGTTAGGGTTTTCCATTTAAGAGTGGGTTTTGATGGATGGGAAGAGCTTTTAAGTACCCCCATGCCATTTTAGGCCAACCCTTCTTTATCAGGCTGAGCTTTCAACTTTTCTCAGTACCACTGTGAGGCTCTACTCCTAATTTAACCAATATGGGACCATAGGGAGGACACAACTCAAATATCAGTATCTTGGATTCATTCGTTGATCTCTTTTTTTTTTTTACCCAATGTTAATTTCCTTGAAATTCTATAGTTACAAGATTTTTTTTTAAATATTACAATAATATATCACATTATTATACAATGAAGCCCAGTGAATTACACTATTTTTTTATCAGCAAAAGATAATATATACTGATGCAAAAAAAAAAAAAAGAGTAAACAAATGAGTACAAACCAAAGGCTTTCAAAGCTTATTTTTGTTAATTTTGAGGCAATTTTTGAGTGGATTCTACATTTTATTTTATGTGGATGGTTGAAGGGAAAATGGTTAGCTACATGAGAGAAATAAATGTATATCATTACTTTGATAAAATTATTTTTCGGAGTGAATAATATTTAGCTCCAAATATGATTACTTGAAGTTGCGAAAGCATGGATGGTGAGAACCTTTGTCCCACGTTACTTGGGAGAGAAAACTTGAAGGAACTTATAAGATTTGAGTTTTGGCCCCAAGGTGTGTCAAGTTTTGTGGACAAGGGAAGACCTATTCAAATGTGAGTTTGGGTTAACCCGACAAAACATGCACGCATGCGCCGTTCGGCCTGTTCAACCACCCAAGTTGAGCCGGGTTGCACCTCGGTGCGGGTGCAGGTGCAGGTGCGGACTATTTGCTTAGTCCATTTATATTTTTTTGGACGGAATCCGTTTCATTAATTAATTAATTTAATTATAATTAATAATTTAATTATTTAATTATTTTTCTCTTCTTAATTTTCCCTTCAAAATCGCGGGTTCAAATAACCGGTCTTAATTTTTTAAAATCTTCGCACCAATTCAAGTGTGGTCGAACCAGTAAATGGTGCTTCTTGCACTTGTTCCGCAATGGCGAAAAGCTATTTTCTCGTCTATTTAATGGTTGTACCACCACCTGTTTTACTCACTTAGTCTTCTACGATCATTCTTCTCTTTCTTGTCATTCTGCTTCGTTCGAGAGAGTTCTCTTTCTTGTCATTCTGCTTCGTTCGAGAGAGTTCAAGCCTCTGTTGGTTTGTTGTGTGTACAGACCGTCGTCCTTCTTTTGCAAACAGTTGATTGGTTTATCTTGAGAGACAAACGTTCAGTTCCTGCAAACACCGAGGTGAAGATAAATTTTTTCTTAAGTACACAGCGTTAAACGCTGAACTCAATCAAGTTTGTTTTTTTCTTATACAAGCTTTTGTTCAATAGTGTTGTAAGAATTTTGATTTTTATACTTCTGTTTATAGTACCGGTGTTTTGCCTAATTTTAATAAATCATGTTCTTCTTTTCTGTAAAATTAAGTTGGTTTTAAAAACTGTTTATTTTTTTGCATTTCTGTTGTTTTCTTTCTTTTCCAGTTTTTCTGTTTCTTTTAACAGATTGTCTAACAGAAATAGCTTAATGGCTAAACCGCATATCTCAATCAGGTTGGCAGATCAAACAAGGATATTGGGACAAAATTGGCTGTGTATGTAGCCATGTGATCATAAGGGTCCTATAAGCGGTTCATTGGGTTGTAAGTTCAACTCTCTCTCTCTCTCTCTCTCTCTCTATAGCATTTGGCCTCGGGTGCAGGGAGTTGAAGTTTTTGGAGTTTGCGATAGGGAGTTTGTTAGGTTTTTCGATTAAGCTGTCTTAACAGAGGTAGGACTTGTTTGTTGTACTATTATCTCTTTTAATATAATTTTACTTTTTACCCATTCAAAAAAAAAGCATTTGGCTTCTTGTGCACGAAAAAAATGATATCTCTCGATCTCCCCAAGCATCTGGCCTCTCTCTCTCTCTCTCAAGCAATTGGCCTCTTGTGTGTGAAAAAAATGATATCTCTCTATCTCCCCAAGCAAATGGCCTCTTTTGTACGAAAAAAATGATATTGGTACATTAAAACCCAAATTAAGTTATTTTTTGCAATCCTAAAAAATTAGTCTTCATTCCCTTGTGAAGTTTATTTACTTATTTAAATTTAAAATAAGCACTTTTAAAATGAG